>JASANE010023471.1:0-37458 GCA_030248225.1 Trileptium ribeirensis
TTGATATTGAAATTAGTTCTTTACATTTGCTGGCATTTTTCGATGCAAACCTAATACAGGTTGTTCACTGGTCTACTCGGGTTCACAGTGGCCAATCTTTAAATTTTGTAAATAATTTCGAATAAAGTTCTGTAAGAAATTCTAAGCTGAATTCTATGCTAGCCTACACGGGCGCTGGAAATCTCTCTAGAAATTCTATGCAAAATATTTACGATAAATTCTTCAAAATACTACACACTAGCCACTCGAGCTTTAGCTGTAGTGTAAAGGATGGTTTCCCGCTCCCTAGCTAACTTTGGCAAAATTATAACCCTTCTGTCATTTTACAGCTTAATAAACCCCATATAAAATTCTTACCCCTTAAAACTATGTATAGGTAACTTCACCCCCTACAAAATTTTGATTTGCTTTAGCTTTAAGACAAAGCTTTAATTTCCATTCAAAATCTACTTTTCCTTTAACATTATTTTCCCATTCAATCTTATACCACGGCTCATTGCAAACTAGCCAGGGTATATAAAATACAAGCGTGGATGGCACGATTTTCTCGAGTTAGCCAACGCTGACCAAATTACTCAAGTTTAGCTTTAAATTTAACTAGACCCATCCTTAGGCTTTTCTAATGTCAAAACCGTTACCCAGGGCTCGTCCCTTCGAACTAGCCAGGGTATAATCGTTAAGTAGCACGGATACCAGATTTCGCTAATTAAATTTAATTCTGTACCGAATGATTGGGCATTGCGGAATTACTTAGGCATTTGTTTAAAGTAACTTACTCACTACACACGGCCAATCCTCGACTTTCCGCAAATCGTTCATGTAACTGAAGAACTAAATCTTCGTATGTAGACGGTGCCTCCCTGGCTATTATTTTCGGAAATTATAGCTGGGGGCTCCGGCTTACCTGCGGGGGTGCCATATTTTGTCGCGTTTACACGTTAATTTTTGTCAGCAGTGGGCTTTGAGTTGGGGTGCACCCGAATTTTTGCCGGGGGCAGCGGAAAATGCCGGCCCCCTCTTTGGATTTGCCAGCCTCCGAGCTGGCCATCAACAATTCAACTGAAACCTCTAGCGCCATCCGTCAATTTTCTTCCGTAGAATTCGGAACTTATCATTTGAAATTGTCTACACCTGCCAACTCGAACTCATTCTCCAACCGACGAAATACAGTTGGCAAAATCTAATGTACCATTATCGTACCTTTCAATACTGACAGGCTTTTTATGAGGCGGTACATGAACCACAATAGGTGGCATAGCAGCCGCAGCAACGGGCGCGGGGGCAGCCACGGCAGCAGTCGTTTGTGTACATGCTGCAGAAGTAGTCCTAGCTGGTACAGTATTAATGCTGGCAGTCTCAAACAGTGGAACAATATCAAAATGACCAAAAACCAAAGATTATAATATATAAGGAATAGACACATTACGGGTCCCTCAGCCTCGGGTCAAGTACACATGTCGTTACGAAGAACAAAAAAAAATACTCAGAGCAAGTGCAATTGACGGTAACAACAGTCGATGATCAAGAACAACCGAAAAACGGTGTGCACTAAAGATATTTAATAAATGAAAAAGAGCAACAAACCAGCTGAAGTACGAGCAACAGAGACGAACAAGCAATTGGTGCAAATCGAAACTCGAATCGGTGCAAACCAAACGCGCTTTTTAGCAAACCGGAGATCAGTTCGATGCAAATTGTGGCCCATTTGATGCAAATAAAGAACAAATTGGTATGAACCAAATGCAATTTAATACAAATCCAGGTAAATTGGATGCAAATCAAAGCCAGAGGTGCGCAAACAAAAAGCGAATCGATGCAAATCAAATGCGATTCAATGCTAAGCGACATCAATTCAGATGCAAATTACGACCAATCCGGTGTAAACAAAAAAAATCGGCGCGAAACGAAAGTACATTCGACGCAAACCCGAAATTCAATCTAATGGATATACTATGAAAACCAATACCCGGACTTGGAATTTTTCGTTAGAAGTACCCGGATGCAACTCTATTATCAAGTGCAATTATTTGAAGCTTAGAAATTTTTGCCTGAGTAAATCTACGCAACCCACAAATACTCTATTATACATAATAGATTGGACCGGTTCAATTCGAACTTACACAGCAGATTATCTCTTAACTGGTAAAACAATAACTGCAAATATCGACCCGGCTTTTATTGGTTAATGTCACCAGAAGATGAGCAATTCTTACAAGGTCAAGATATATTTTTACTGAATTATTTGCATAGACTTAGTTTTGAAAGATAATTTTTGTTGAAGTAATATTTTTTTATTTTGTTGTATTGGAGCTTGATCGATGTGTATACATAAATTACGTTGGAACCATCGATGGAGCAAAAACGTAGAAAATTTTAAGGCAAATGTTTAAACCAGGATTCCGGTTTCAGTTTGTTTTAGCGTTTTGCCGGAATCGCAAGTTTGGCACCATTCCCGCCGGAACCGCAACTTCAACACGATTCCAGCCGGAACCGTGATTCCGGTTATTCCCTAGGTTGTATATACATAATATGGCTTTCGGCCGTCGGCGTGTAGTAAATATATTCACAAATGCATATTTACACGTTTTACTTTCAGTTTTCCGGCGTCAGTTATTTTAACTATGTCCGCTGAATAATTGGAATTGGCATCTCTATATTTCATAACTTCTCATTACTTATAGACATTATAGCACTGTATTGTCTCTATGGTAATGAAAACTGTCGAAATCGGATCTTTGATTATTAACTTAGAAAATTCTGCTTGACAACTGATTTGGTTTCGGTTTGGACGAAGAATGGCGGAAAAAACCGAAGATCTGAATTTGCCCTTAGCAGCCGTGTCTCGAATAATCAAAGACGCGGTAATTTCTTTTATAGAGATTCTTTTCGAAGCGTGATTCAAGAAAGCTATTATATAAAATGTAATAGTCTCAAACGAAACAAATCTCATACGTGGTCATGGGTGGTGCCTAGGAAACAAATCTCTTCAAATTGCTCTAGAACCATAAATTTTTAGCTCCACAGAGCGCAGATTGTGAAAACCTGAAATATCGGTCGAAAGAACCTTAAAAATACAGTTCTTCACATCTTCAGAATTTGGATTCACAACTATTTGGCTAAATCTTTCTTACAAACGCATTTTGGTTTTATCAGAGTTTTACATTATATATAGTTTTCCTGTTTTAGGGTATTGAAAATCCCTTTGAAAAGAATCTGTTTCGACTTGTTCTGTTCATTGGAAGGAAACACCCGTTTATAATCTCAAAAAAAATGACGGGAAAACCCGTAACTCCCATTGAAAATTCTAAATAATTCGGAGATGGGCTACTTATTATAAATTGATAAAATATTTACTTGAAATACATGTGTACATAAATAAGATATAAAATACTTTGCCTATTGCTCAGCAGCTTTTTGTAATTTATTACGTTTGCTAGTCATAGACAAACCGAGAGATTAGAAATTATAACCTCTGGGAACTTGTAGTAATACATGAAATGGATTTCTTTTTTCTTTGCCAATTTTGAATAATATGTCTTCAAACTGCCTATTTTTTGCTGTTGTATTGGTATCGGTCATAAAATCATACCATAAAATGGTGCTTTTATATACTTAGAGTGTCCATAACGCTTAACTATTATTTGTAATTTGCTCTGTCGTTGGCTGAGTTCTGTGCTACATCCACTGGGTGCAAGTGTGTTTCACACGTCACGCGTAGTTTTGTTGCGTCTGCTGTTTGCCCCCAACAGATTGAGAACATTGTATGAACGTCTGGATTACATTTTTCTCTCGCATGGCTGAAGTACAATAAACGGTTAGTACACGACCGCTATTATTTGCTAATGCCCTTCCCAGCTAGCACTGCTATTTAGACATGATACTTGCCGACACGAGGGATGTCTTATAATGGCAGTCGACGCACGTCTAAATCGTGACGTCACACATGTTGGATCTTTCTTGCGTCATATAATTTTGCTGAGCAAGATGATAACCTTGTTCCTGTGACTTGTCCTTTTCCGAAATATGATGGCGTATTTAGTGATCTTCCACTGTTTTGATTGGGCAGGCTCGTTCTCTCTGAAACGACACACTTTAGACAACTTCGCTAATTTACTTCAGCTTAGATAGATTTACTTCAGCGAACTAATCTACAACTATGGAAAATTCAGTTTCGCAGTCGCTTGTCACATATATTATCGTCAGAGCGTTCTATGTGTGTTGCATAGTGCTACGGGACTTTTGCTATTAAATGTGCTCTATCGCTGAAACTCTTCACCTTAAGTATGTAGTGTAAATTCTGCGTCTTTCCCCTGAGATATTGTTGGTGCAAAGTTGACACAACAAGTTGACTTGCAACAATTGACCGCTGTCTGAGCAATGACATAGTATGTGTATTAAACGAATATGTCGTAGATAAAATTCGCTTACAATGACTATTATATGTATTATTTTCAGGTGCCAGACGGTATTCTCGTATCTCGCGAGGCCCGGACTGCTATATCACGAACAGCCAGTGTATTTGTCCTTTACGCAACGTCGGTGTAAGTTGCGAAATCTTGCATTATTTTTATGTGACACTGTCTGGGCTCTCCATTCGCTGAAAATTTTACAAAGGCTCATGAGCCGGGGGTTCGGGATCAGGGGTATTTCGTCAAGAGAAAATCATGTTGAAAATGCTTCCAAAACCGCTTTTGATGCAGGGAAAGCTTTTAAAGCTGTTTTGATGCAAATTTTTATAAAATTTAAGAAATTTTTGGGTTCAAGGCGGAATTTTAATACAATTTTTGAATTTTTAATACAATTTACAAATTTTAAGTCATTTTATCTCGCTTGGGGAGTTTTTACCGAGCGGAGACAAAAAAATTGCCAAGAGGCGTTGAACCGAGGAGCCCCAAATTTGCAGAGGGCACAAAGCGGGATGCTCGTCGTTTTTGCCAGGGGGCATTTGAAATTGGCAGTTCCCACAATTTGAAGAGCCTAGACTGTAACTAACATATATACAATATATCTCCAAGCGCCCCCCTTTACGGGACATACGTCTGTTACATGTTATTCCGTATGAAACTTGGAATTATTGGTCTATATAGTTCTAAATGAAAACAAAAGAAGGTATGTATACAATAATTTTATGGTCAGTGGTCAGAGACACTGTTTTGTGTAGCCTTGGGCAACCAGTGCCCGTCGACTAGGAGATAATGATGGTAATTTTGTGATCAGAATGCTATAAATGGGACCAACTGTTACACTGCTCACACAGTTTCAATAAATACAGTTCATTACCAAGGATGCAGTTTCTGGATGTGTTGCACATATGTTGCTTTACTCTCAATGTAGAATGATTTCCAACGTTTAAGCTGGTGTTTCTCGCAATTTATGTTATCCAAGTTTACATATATATAAGCACTTCTACGTAATCCATATTATGGTACCGAGTTGGACCGGTTTAATTATAACATACACCGTAGACTTATGACTGGGTAAAATAGCTACTATACGTATCGACGTGGCTTTGTTTTGTTAACAAAATCCTAAAAAAAAAAAAAAAACACAAACAAAAACACCCCAACAACACACAGGAATCAAGAATAGTCTATATAGGTATTAAGGCTGAATATAACGATCTGGGTTATCTAGTGTCCACGGTGCATAGGCATCTAGAGTCCAGCACAAGCACCTTATCGCTTTTCAGATAACTGTCGTTGGATTTAGAGTCAACGATCCCTTTTTCAAGAAAATAGTCGATCTTCAGTCGTTTGGCATATTGGCGTCAAAAATATTAATCTATAGGTTTTATGGTATATTGAATACGATTTGGCCATTATAGAGTCAAGATAGATATCGATAGCCATTAGATTATTTCATGTCTTTTCAATAGATTTAGGGTTCAAAACGGTTCTGATGGCTGCATACAATGATTTAGCAATCTAGAATCTAGCGTGTATATTTCAAGGAGCATTACAGGGTTTAGGACCCAAGTAACATTGAGGGGCGGAAACAAAATGCAGGCAATGCCGTTCTCGATATACTAAGCCTAAGTCCGCTTTACGAACCACCACTTTAAGCTGTTCTTTTTTAATGTTATAACGTAACGCGACTCAGGGTTACTTGGACCGATAGACAGATAAGTGAGAAGTTGGGGCATAATAGCCTGATTATGCCAGAAAGGCTTTTTTAGCACCCCATACTCACATCCAGCCATATATGTTTTGATAATCGTATATGCAGTCGTACGCTCCAGACGTTGCTCTCCTTCTAAGCCTTTCGCGCACGTTATAGCGTGTTTCCAGAAAGTCATTTCTGGACATTGGTAATGCTACACCTAAATACTGGTTATGCACAAATGACTAGTAAAGAAAGCCTAAGTTTATTAAAACACCATTATAGGTATTGGTTATATAGTCTAGTGCGCAATTGGTTATATAGACTAGCGCGACTTTTCAGTTTTTCAATGTTAAGGGTCAATTAACCGAATTTCAAGGATATAGTCTGTGTTGAATTGTTTCATGACGTAGTGCGTACAGTTCACCAAGAATTGTCTATATAAGCTTTCTGGTTTTGGCTATCTAGCTACCCGCACAAATACTTAATGCGTTGTCAGCCGTTTTCGGTGGGTGTAGGGTCGGTGAGGCTTTAGGGTTTTCAAAGGGCTCAAGACGTCTCAGGATGGCATTGATCAAACACAGCCTGTCACACATGTAAAAAAACACAGCCTGCCACAGTTATTTAAACACAACGTAAAAACGAAATCACGCTCGGTCCAATTCCCCCTCCACTTACTAGTCTAGATGTCTAATTAATAAGGGCCACGGTGCCCATGTCAACGTTAGGGGCTGAAGTACAATGCATGCCATGCCGATCTCAATATACTAAACCTAGGTCGCTGGGCTAGAGCTTCCCCCCCAAACGCCCGCTCTAAGCTGGCCTTTATTTGTAACGTAATGCCGGCCAACCCCAAGTTGCCATGGCGTGTCACTATTATAGCATTTAAAAAAAATTTTCAAGTGATAGAAACCGCAACCGTATTTATAACATTTTCTGAACCAGCGTTTTAACATAGTTATCGTGTGATTTTGAAATATTTGGTCCCATTCGAACGAAGATTGTACTGTGAGCACGTTCATACTGTTGACTTCCTCCAAATTTTTCTTTGGAATATACAGTTTCCAGAGTAGAATTAAATGTTATATTGCGCTATCGTCAGTATCTTTGCACATCAAGGTCAGCTGTACATAAAAAATATATTAGCTATTCGATTAAATATACATTGTAATGAATAGCAGCCAACGAAAAGCGACACAAATCCTACAGACCTGAGCAAATCACCGAGCCCCTATTAAAAAACTAAACGTCACTCCGTCAAAACGGCAATTATGTTTTTTGAACATAGTTCTGCTGTATTAGCCGTCACAATTTCTTTTTCAAGGCATAGATAATCGCTCGATAGCTGGATCATGAAAAATGTATTGTTATTACAACTAAAACGAAGCGCTGCTGCGATAATTTACTGAGTAAGAATTTATTTTAAAACCAAGATGTTCATATATAACAAACGAAATAGATCTATATATATCTTTCTGAGTTTCAATTAACCAAGCTCGGAGCAACACATGTCTCAGATAGAAACCATGTCTCCGATTACATCCTTGACAAAATGATAAGCAAGCCAACCTTATTCACTGATGCAAAATTGGGCCCATGTCAACTGTAGGGGCCGGAAGTTATAACGCCAGAAAAAGGAACAGCTTATAACAGGGATTCGGGGGTGGCAAACCCACGAATTAGCCTCGGACTTTGTATATGGCTCATATAGGGACCTTAGATTTGACTAAGTATATCGAGAACGGCATGGCATCCACTATACTGCGGCCTCTGAAATTGACATGGGCCCAAAATTGTATAATTTCTTCATTTCATCAGCAAAAATATTTTAAAACAATTAATTTGTTGTTTTCCAAACTATCACGTTTAGAATATGCAACCTGGGTAGAAGATACACCACCAAACATAACTATATACATATGTCTACGTGGACACTTCCACTTCATTGGTAATAATTAAAAATTTGCAAATCGTTTAACTAAATAAAATTTGCCAATCGCTTAATTAATAATTTTGTCAAAAACCTGTTCATAACAAAATGACAATTATACTATTAGTTAAAGTTACTGCTTACTACAATATGCGAATGTTCATCGTGACTCTATTTCGAAACTGTAGCGAAAGGCATATATTGCTTATATTTTGAAATAATACTAACCTTACTATTTCGTAACTATATATAAAACACCAGGGCAACAACTCACAATGATGACAAGAACAGCAAAAACGGTAGCTTTTCAACAAAAATGTCACGACATAAAACTTCATCTATGGTAATGATCTAATTTACTCATTACAATGGTTATTTGAGGGCTTGTTTGATATGTAAATCTCAAGTGATAGCTGCAAGGCATTTCAGTCTTTTATATATAGCCAATAAATACAGAAATCTCGTGCAGCTAGCTTTAGAGACTACATAAAATCTCGTGCAGCTTTGTAGCCATAAGAGATTATTGTCTCTAATGGCTAGCTGTTCGAAACTTTTGTCTCTTACAGCCCGCTGTAACATACAAAAATCTCTCTCAAAATAGCAATTCGATATGTGAAATTCTAATGGATAGCTATTAGAGACTTTTGTATTTTATACCTGGCTGTAAGACAAAAATTTAGAAACAAATCCATTAGAGACAATAATCTGTTATGGCTTACTGCAATATATTTTAGTCTCTAAGCGCTAGCTGTTAGAGATTTCGGTATTTGTTGGTTTTCTACGTAAGAATAGTCTCTTACAACCATCTGTTAGAAATTTAAACACGAAGCAGTCATTAAAGACAAAAATTCTAGCAGGCGTTTTCAAGAAACTAAAAATCATATAACCGCCCATTAGAAGTTTTAGTTTCTTGCAAACGACAAAACTGCCCACCTTTTGCACTCATTATTCTGTGAAACCTGCATTATTACATAATTACCTATATAAGAATTGGTAATATTTCTGATGTTGAAATAAATTTTTAAGATATTTAATAATTAATAACTATAGAACAAGACCTGAATGACTATGGAACGGATGAATTATAAAAAATAACACTATTAGATATAACAAAATCGGAGACGACCGATCTGACAAATAGTATGTAGGTGATAAATTCACACCGGTTCTCACGCGACACGGATGTCACGATGATGCGATATTAAGAACGATCTTATGCCGTGTTCTCTACATACTTCACATTGAGTTCGACCTGGTCCGCTCCGTTCTGATTTCTGTTCATAATGTATCCAATCGGATATTACCTATCTCTGTACCTACCTTAAAGAGAATAACCGGAACCAGCAACGGGAACCGTCCATTTAAACCGGATCCGGAACCTGGTCTTCGAAGTCTATGTATAATAAAACAGATGAAGGAAGAAATGCAGGTACAGTGGATTTAAAATGTGTTAAAATAACTTTTACATTAAACTTAATGTATTGTGATGGCATTATTCCCTTTCTGGAACTTCAAAGAGACTGAGCAAGCTAAAAAATGTTTATTTATCGATCAATATGTCATTTTGGACCCCCAGAGCAAAAAAAGTCTTCCACTATACACCACTGCGTATACTGCGTCAAATCGAATGTGCTTACAAAGCTTGGAGCGTAGAATACACACTTTCGCTATGTTTCCAGTCGCCTCCCTTTACTACCCATACGTTTGTTACATGTTATTCTGTAGGAAGCTTGACATTATTTTTTATATGGTTCTAAGATAAAATAATAGAAGGTATATGGGTCATTTCACGAAACCATGTCATTTTAGTCGGGGGGGGCTACATCGGCACTTTTTGGCCCATACCACCAGTCTTTTCGAAGGAAATTTAATGTCGCTGTGAGGTGTAGTAATAGCATGTCCGACGGTCATAATGAGGTGTGGTGGACCTCTGTACCCCAAACATAGCAGGAGCCAGAGGCCCTCAACCCGGGTTGGCCAAATGAAGCCAAAAACACATGTCCCAATATAAACGTTCGCCGTATCGCTAGCACGTGATACATATGTGTGTTTTTCATTTCACTGTGATCCATTGGTATTTGCTAATTTTTCCGGAAAAAACTTGGGAGTAAGCATCGACACTGAAGCTGACGTCAAGCTTCCGAAAATTTTTTTTCGTGACATGTAGCCCCCTCCCCCCGACCAAGGTCAAATCTGGCAGCTTTCAGACGCTGGTAAATAACGTCAAAATGCACTAGCGCCAAAAATGCTATATAACGGTAATCGTAATCAGGACAGGTGTTATTGAAAAAAAGAATATCAACGTCTGTCCATGTGTTATTTCATTATGAGGTCGAAGGTCATAAAATGCCAAAAATGGGGTAGCAAAATATATATATATACTATAATTTTCTGATGAGTGGTCAGAGACACTGTTTAGGCTAGCGTTGGGCAACCAGTGTCCGTCAGTCAGATGATAATAATGATAACTTTCCTAATCACAATGCTATGAATGAGACCAACTGTTATACTACGCGCACAGTTTCATTGATTACAGTTCATTGCCAAGGACGCAGTTTCTGGCTGCGTGGCAGATAACGTTATTTTACTTCAATGTAGACTGATTTACAAAGTTTGCAAGCGCACTGGCTTGTGCTTGACGCACTTTATATTAGCCAAGCTTACAATTAAGTTCTTCTACATAATCCGTACTCTGTTACCGAGTTGGACCGATTTAAATCTAACATCGCAGACTTCTGAATGTGTAAAATCGCTGCTACAAGGATCGACCTGGCTTTGTTTTGTTACCAAACTCTTGCAGGTTAACATAAAAATTCCTGCTGAAAATATGTGTCCTACTTACGTTTCACATTGTAAATTGCTGAGTAAGTTAATCTTTTCTTTTGCCTCGTTGTATTGGAATTTGATCATTGTGTATATATTACATAATGTTTGGACCACAGATGAAACAAAAATGTGGAAAATTTCTTAAAAAAAGTTTTTATAACCGAAATGGTTTTTGCCCTTTGCTTGAACCGCAACCGGAACACGATTTTCGCCGGAACCGGAATTCCGGTTACTAACTGCTACCTTATATAATATATCATTATGTGTATGCAGCATTATGTATTTTTAACACTACACCACCGGACTCGGACCCGATAAAGACGCACCAAGCTCTATCCATCGAAAACAGATGTCTGGCTTCTCCAATGTTTGAGGGCTGGCATATTTCAGTGCTGAAAGGTTGGGACCTCTGGCAAAATATGCGCTCCCCTTGGCAAACACATCCATAAAAACTTGACAAATTTTTTTTACAAAAATCTGTTTGAGAAATTAAAAATTTTATTGATTTCTGCAAAATTTGTTGAAAATTAGGCTTTAACCTCAATAATGATGTTTTTGCATCGTTTCTGAGGCCATTTATCAACAATTTTAGCGTTTTCATTAAAAATACTAAACTTTAAAATTTTAGATATCGATGCCCAGTTGCCCTCCTGGCAAAATCTGGTGCCCCTAATTTCAAGCCGGGGGGTGGAGTCTGTTCATGCCCTCCTAAGAAAATGGAGTAGTCATTGAAGTGCGAACACTCTAACGAAATAGACATGCGAATCTGGGTGAACACAAAGTGAACATGCGTTTAAGCGCTGGTAAATGGTATAAAATGTTGTTAAATGCTATTATAATATACGGCTTTTTAACGCCCACTCTCAGCTAACTTTTTCGCCTATATAAACCAGCAAAATTAACAACAAATACTGTTTTATATGCCATTCCTGAATCCGAAACAATATTGTTGCGGTTTAGCTTGCCGTTTAAGATCGCTCGACGCTTTCCGTACACCATTACACGACATGCGCTGTAGTCGCGTACAATTTAACCCAATTTTCATTGCATTTTAAGCAGTTCCCTTTCATTGCATTTTAAGCAGTTCCCCACGCTGGTTATAGTCATACATAGATTTTCCGAAAAATCACACCAACTTCTCAATCAATGCCATTATACTGTCCTGCTCACTCGTAGTCGTTACTTGTCTTTTTTCCGAGCTTGCCCCAGGAGTTTGATGAGCCGTTCCGTCCGATTCCGATGTGTCCTGTTCCCCAGGTCCACCCAAATTACTGGCATAATCGCGTAGAACAGCTTTGATCGCTTTAAGCGAACCTCCTCGGAGCGAAAGAATTTTCGTAATTCGCTCTTTAACTCCAGCCGAACCAGACGTTGCCAACTCCGCAACAATATAGTCGATCATTTGAAGTGTGAATAAACCACCTTCCAGCTTCTGCAAATAAATATCGTCTTCGTCGACAAGATCAGCTTGCGCTGCGAGGTCTGGACGAACACGCCGTTCGAAATCGTTAATCTGTAAAAAATATAAAGAAGTTAAAACAACATAAATTGAGGCAACATCAATACGCCTACATTTTGATTAAAATACTCGAACGAAACAAGTGAACTGCCCTTAAACAACAACATGTATGTATTAAATCAATGTTTTACATCTAGGTTTTCAAGTTTTTCCTTAAAATGTAAACCTTAAACCTAGTATGTTTGTACTGTTCGAGCGCTCACGGTTTTCTTTAAAAATGTACAATAAATTTTCTATAATTATTATGCGCGAGCCAGTGGAAGAATTAATTAGTCGAAAACAGGTTAAAACAAAGTACTAAATTGTTTTCGTGACACAAACGCGCTAGCAGAAAATTTGAAAATAAAAGTCGATATTGAAAACGCTAGGCTTACAATGAACGTACCCGGTCCAAATATTTGAAATGTAACTCCATTAAACGTTCGATTTTTGCATATTCTTGCTCGGCAAATTTATTCATTATTCGCGTTCGTTGAATCGACGAACAGTTTTTAAGCAGCGACGCAAGGATGCTCACAACATGCTCTTCGTGATCGTGAGCTGAGTAGCCTTTGCGTTTGTCCTTCGTAGGCGTTTTCATAAATAGCGGAAATATTGTTCGCAATCCTGAAGTATACTAATACGAAGTTGTCTTACAAAATGTTTTTGACGTGCACAATATATCAAAACATATTGTGCTTAATATCTCAAAAGAAGCGAGGTGCGTATAATCAAATGGCGATATTTAATGTCGGATAATATAACCTGGCGGGATTTACGTTTTTTGTTAGACGCACAACTCCTATGGTACGCTGCTATCCAATTGATCAAAAAATATACACGGAGACTAAAGTGGTTCATCCAGATACAATTAAGCCATCACATCATGGCCCAGAGTCACTTTCTAAAAGTGTACGAGAGTATAATATTCTTGTATATCCTTTACTATATATACGAAAACCAAAGTGGATGCCCTAGTTGCAATTGAACCATTGTATCACGGCTACAGAATGACTCTCTAAAAAGGGTACGGGCGTTAATACTAAAATACATCTTACTATGATTTCTGCAGTGTCATAGCTATATGGGTGCCCTTATTGTTTTAGTTGGGTTAACAACACGATAATAGTTACGTTATGTCTATAATAATATTTTTTTCTGTTATTTGTTACAATTTGATACCAAAAACGACAGTCCCATAATGTTGTTTTAACTCTAATGTACTCAGTTACAAACTTTATGACATTCACTTCTTTTCCAAATATACGTCAGATTTTCCGATAAAAATATACCTTTGTTGACACCCGAATGAACTGGGAGACATCACGTTGAACTATAGAAGACTTTCCGAAGATGAAGAAGCTAGGTGGATATGGGAATTGTCAAGCTTATGGGATTATCATTTCTACTTGGAGCCTGCCTGTGTTGGCAGGACAGGTGTGCAAGGTTTCGAATTGCATAAAATGGCTACAACATAGATGCGACTGCATGTTTATAAATGCGATGCCAATGTACAGTCACGCCACAAATAAGGGCAAAATTATCGATCGATTCCAACTAAGCGGCATTTCCATCGATTTCGATTTTATGCGTGAGTCTACTTTTGATGCATACAACTGAGATGTTCTTTAGTCAAGTCAGTTCACGATCGTAAAAGCGATGAACGCGAACAGAGCCCGATTTTCCGTTATGTACGCGTACAGGATTGGCGATGCAGCAAAGCGTAGGCACTGTTCGCGGTCACTATTTTGCTATTTAGCGTCGCATTTCGCTGAACGTGTACAACTGAAAACGCGATTACCAATTTCGTTTGTGTGTATACTACAATACACACAGAGACCGCTAACGCAGCTGTCCGATTCAGCATGTCATTTGGTGAACGCGGAGAACCGTTTTTCTCGTATGCTATAATACACTTAAACCGCGCAAATTGATGTGTCTGATTCAAAATGTTATTTGATGAACGCAGACAAACGTCCGAAATGAACAAGTTCCATTCGTACATCGTAGACTCTTGTTCGCGTTTATATAAAATGGAATACCAATGCCAAAACACGAATTCGTGATTTTGATAAAAGAACAACTTTGATGTACGCACTTAAAGTGGACTCACGCATTAGCGCAGTTAAATAAATTTCAAATTTATAAAGCTTCGATTAAACGAAATTTCAATCGTATTTTTCGCCGCGACTATATTTCATGGTTCGGTTGCACCAAAGTTGTTGCACGCTTGAGATCCATGTTTCATACTAATCTTTGAATAACTATATTATTATAGTACAAAATGTGTAATTATACACCCAACGAAACTGCATTACGATCGTCTGTTGTAGGCTAAAAACGAACGACTTACCCAAAATTTCAACCAATTTGTCACAATTTTCCTTGCCTTGAGACCCTGTTGTAGCGTAGTTGAGTACGCGGAGTGCCGATGCTCGTGATCGTTTTCGCTCGCGTAACATCAAATTCATCAGTTGCAGGCCTTCACCCTAAAATGCAGTAAGAATATTTAAAAAATATTGTAAAAACCGGGTCTGGTGATTTCCCTCAGATAGAGAAGACCTCGCTATATCATGGCACCCGGGAGTACAGGTTCCGAGTATTCATGATTGATGAATTGAGAAATTATAACATCTTATATAGCGGTTGACAGTTTTGCAGCTAAAATATTTTCTCGATATGTTTATAACAAATTTGATATTTGGCAATACGTTTCACGATTAATTTATAAATTTCATAATGTTTCGGTCATATTTTTCAAAAAATAATAAATTTTTTATGTTATTAATTATATATACATCTTACATATTTAAACACGGTTACGAAGATGTGGGACATACTTTAGTTTATACATATTTCCTGTTGCTTATTCTTTTTTACTCTTCATTAGACATGGGTTAAAACCTTTTTTTATATGTTTACGTATTAAATTAGGTTGTTTTATCAATACGTTCTACTACAGCTATTATATAACCGTCAATTTCAATAATTCTGTTTATACTTTACTTTCGCAGGTTTATTACCGTCACTACGCTAAGTCAATGGGCAACACCAGCTTTGATGGTTTTAGCGACCACAACGATAAACTAAGTCATGATGATAACCACGGAGGTAATGTTACACGCAAAAGTACTATCACATTTTGTAACGATTGTACTGGACCTGTTTATACCTATTAATTATTCATTCGAAAACAAAGAAATTGAGATACATAAGATTTTAAATCAAATCTGCTAAAGAATTTTTACTAAATGCAAGGTATTATACAACAGTATACGCCAGGGTGCAGACAGGCCTGCCCAAGCAAGGTATTATACAACAGTATACGCCAGGGTGCAGACAGGCCTGCCCAAGCAAGGTATTATACAACAGTATACGCCAGGGTGCAAACAGGCCTGCCCAAGCAAGGTATTATACAACAGTATACGCCAGGGTGCCGACAGGCCTGTCCAAGCTAGGTATTATACAACAGTATACGCCAGGGTGCAGGCCTGCCCAAATATTGTTAACAGCTTATATAACAGTGTGTGTGATAAGAGTTCATTTCTACATATTTCGATATACCTATAAATTGTGCAGGCGGCAATAAGCAACACATTTTAAGTATCAATGCCAGGGCACAATAATTATTGCGGAAACATGTTGTCTCGTTTGTTTACGTCCGTAGGACTAAAACGATGTATTCTTATATTACAAAATCAAACCTAAAAAGTAGATCAAACATTGCAGAGTGTGTCCAAACTCAAAGATATGGACTCCATATTAGCACGCCGTTTAAACTTCTTTATATACTGTGTCTTATTTTTTATTTCTCCCAGCTGAGATGATACTGTCTCCAGTTCCATTGGCAGAAAAGCAAATTACCTACAGTCTAGAATCTATCGGGTACCCACACCAACAATCCTCAAGGAACTTTTCAAACCGTGTGGGGAAAGCGAATTACGTACCAAAAAATACAAAACACTAAACGAGAAAAATTACACAGCACTCCCCTATGCCATAACATGCGTTTAACGATGTATGCTCGGCATATTGGAAGCCGGCCCAAGACCATCAAACTTGTTGCCGTGATACTGTGTCGATTTTGGTTTCCGTTAACGAGAACATAATTCAATTATTCTAAACAAACGCTCGCACCGCTATGTGAAAACAATATTCACCAGCTGGAAACCTTCAGGTACTGGCACATATATGTTAAACACGGCAGTCTCACCTCAACGCTACTAAATCCAGCGCCTTTGATAACATATTTTACGATCGACAGAAATTCTAATCTACACAATGCAACAACATCGGATAAACGAATGTCCATTAATAAAAAACGACCTGAGACAATCAACAGCCGTTAGCGGGACACTGCTCCAGCCCCGGAATTTTAACCTCGAACAGTCGCCGAAACAATATTTTCAGAACTTATGACGTGTTCAGCAATGAATTGTACAATTTATGGAGCAACCAAAGCGTCACCACTGGCAGTCCACCCTTTTAGCCTAAGACAACAGCGTTAATTAGAAAAGTTGTCCACTGAGTAAAGTGGATCATCCACCAAAGTATTGTATCACATTCCCAAAAATATGTGCTGATTGGCAGGCGAGAACCAGACAGTCGCCCTGCTCTTGAAAAATAGAGGACAAATTTTTAAAACAATTAAGAACAATAGATTTTTAAATTCATGGCTAGTGTTAAATAATAAAGCTCATATATCTACACTGATTCTTGATGAATACAATATAACGCAAACGCATAGCTATATTACTAATTATAATATATAGTACCTTTAAAAACTTTATACGATTCGGCGTATAGAGAAGACAAGCACAGAGCGAATTGAACAAATTTTCCATATACTCAACCTCGATAGTCGACGATGGATCGTGGCGTTTGTACTGGGCGAGTTGACTCAGCAAAATATCGATGCCATCAACTTCGCCCAGAGATTTTTTCACCTGAAACAAAAGCATAAACAAATTGAAACATACCAAGAACTAAATACGAGTACGTAACAGTGATGTAAGCTGAGCAAAATGCTTTTAATTTCTGGAAAAAGATATAACTTTTTTGTCAACAACGTACCGCATTCACCGAGGCTCATTTGTTACAAGCATGCTTTGGTAACACATAATACGAAATTAGCAACTTTGTGTACCACAGAAGAAAAACCTTCGCTACCAAATATTTGGCTATACTGTGCAAAACATTTGCTCGGGCTGAAAATCGCTGTTTTGGTATGGTAAACATATCCGCTTTCATACATGAAATAGACAAAAGGGTTAAAACATGGTTTTTAAAAATAATTCGACACATCATAGCCAACGAGTGCTTTCAACGCCACCGCGCTGGACAGAAGCGGTTAAACATAGGATTACAATTTAACAGAACATCGAATTAAGACATTGGGCAACCCATTATATTACGGACTTGGCTGTTCCTGACTACCAATGGTATACATGGAGGCATGAACTGGCGGTCCGCCAGCTCGGAACCAGGGGAAGCTGAAAATAGCAGGTGTGATTCCCTTCCTTCATCTGCTTCATTCAAATGAACTGTCAGATCATAAGATACTGCCAGTCAGAAAAATTCAAATACGCATACGTACCAATGAAAAACTTTAGCTATTTTTGCCGCACATTTAAAATTTTGAATTGTTTTAGTCAAAACAGTGAAAAGTCGCATATTTTTTATTCCAACAAACACAAAATTTTGTCATCTTAGCCGTACAGCAAAGTTGTGCTTGTGGGCATGAACGGCCGGAGTAAAAATTACCTTGAGGGAACTTAAGGGGTGGTCTATATGCCTGGGGCCCCTCTCTTATTTGGACGGTAAAAGCCGATACCCTTCATTAAGGTTCGTTTTCCATGATAAAACACAGACAATTATATTATATCATATTTACTTTCAGCTTCAACGCCGTTGGCAAATTTTTGAAACCTAATTTTGTAATATGTACAAATATAGCCCGAAATCCAAAAATTTTTTAATCAGCCTATATTTGGTGTATATATGCAAAATATAAATACTCAAGTGCGAACAAATCCCACGCTTGGAAGAAAAAAAACCATTCACAGTCAGTTTAAAGCTTAAAAATTTTAATGATTCAAAATTTCATGCAAGGAGACAGAAAAAATTTAAATAAGAAAGATGCTTTTCCTATGGTACGAACTATTGTTGCCACACAACGAATGTTGCATTACGTTTTATCCAATGGACATTGACTGTTGAGTGACACCAAGGTTTCGAAAATACAATACAATCAAGCTCCAAACCCAAACCTGTATATCATCAAGCTACACACTAATAAGAATAAAACGTAAACACCACAATAATTCAAATCTGCGGCAACCTAATTTGTCGATCGTATCTGAATTTCAAATCGCTACGGTAACGAGAAGAACTCCAGGTTTTGTTATATAGGCAAGCATATACTTTAATACTCATGACCAAAACGCTATTTTCTTTCGTGGAAAGTTACCTGCCTCTAAAGCAATACTGTATGGTGTGGTGCTGTGTAAATTAGAGACAAATCGGTTTTTGCTTCCGAGTTGCATACGGCCCCAAGTCAGAATTTGAATCAGGTTGCCGTCAAAAGCAGGCGAATGTTCCCGCTTTACTGCTTGTAAAGTCACAGTATTGCAATAAATTATAAGTACTGCAGCACAGCAATATTGATTCTGTCTAAATTTCAGCAGCAATATTTGAAAAAGAATAGTAAAAACAACATTGACCTCATCGCTAGTCTGTACCAAAATCGCCAAAATCTCCGACGAATACAACTTATTTCCGTCAAACGGCATCCGCGCTCGTATACGCTTGAGCAACCATGTTAGCAGCCCCGATGCGGAACTAATCGCGGACGCGGCTATTTCAGGTTTAAATTCAACAAGATTATCAACCAGGCCCAAGCTGTTGTGTATACCGTCAGCTTCGTCCTATAATACAGATTAAAAATATAATTCGCTTGGATTTTAACTTAAGTTCACGGTTACGCTTTGCCCGAGCTCACACAGTATTGTACGATGTAAGCAGTCAACAAATATCTGAGAGTCGCGAGAATACATCTTAACTAGCTTTTACAGATTCGGTTCTTGTAGTAACATAACAAAATTCTATTATAATCGTGTGCATCCAGCTACCGACAGGATAGTACCATACATATTGCGCTCAATGCTGAAATTCCTTCAAGGCAGCATCCGGTACATCGCATCAAGGGTCCATATGGTAAATTAATTTTTGCAGAAAAGTGTGATGCTCGGTAATACTAATGTATTACGGCCTATACGAAGATGTGGTCCCTTTTGGGAAACCCACCTCTCCTAAGATTTCCAGGAAGTACCCCAGGGTTCTTTGGTTATTAACTACTCAGAAAAGTTTCTTTGGAGGCAACAACTACCAGGTGGCTAATCATTAGGATGGAGCAGGAATATCAGGTGGCTTCTAACACTGCTGTAATTTCAATGGTCATTAATGAAAAGAAAGTTATTCTCCGAAAACGTTATTGAATAAGGGAAAGCATATGAGTATGACCAAGTGTCATATCTTTCTACAAAATTGTCGACTTATACAGTAAACAATTAAGTCATAGGTGATACGAACAGAAGTGTTCCGTAAGCGAATGCGCTAACCTTGTTATTCTCATCCAATCGTTCCATATTCTGAACTAGGAGTCCTAATACTTGTCCCGACACCAAACCATCGATCAGTGCATTTGCACCTTCTTCGCTTTCGTTCAACGAATCAACGTCTGTCAGCTCCTTAAAATAAATGTATTAAACTTAAAGTAATCTTTACGATAAAGACATTTACAATTATTTATTACTAATAGATTTTAATCGTCTCCTTTTGAGGCTCAGGTAAGTAATGATTTCTATAAAAACAACGGTAACGTAAAAATATCACCAGCTCCTATTTTGAGCGCAGTAAGTGAAAACTGGATCTTGTTATTAACAACCTATTCCTAACTATCGCAATTAATAACAATTTATTACAGATAGCTATAGATACTGGTATTGTAAAAGAACAAACTATACTATTGTTGACTTTGTCTTAATATTAAACTGCACAATCGCTATAATACAAGGTACACTAAATTATAGCTACTAAAAACGGGCGACAGTATGAGCCATAAAAGATGTCCCCTTCACACCGAGAGATCATCAAAAGAGAAAGTAGCGGTCGCCATGTCTGGCTGGTATTTGAAGGTATACCTGCAACAAGTTGACAACGGCAATCGATATATCTGAATTATCGTGTATCAAAAGTTGAAGCAACGTATCGACAGCATTCAAGTCGCACAATAAATAATATAAATGTGGCAACGTTGCAATCGCGTGCATCTCCTAAAAAACAAACAATATCGCTGTACTACATAATTGAAATCGCGGAATTAAGTCAATCAACGCTTAACAGTTCTAACGATGTTAGTGTCTATCTGCATCATAAATAACTTATCGCTGGAAATTATCTGCAAATGTTTGCGACTGGCGAGTAATATACCAAAAATGTTGTTTGTTTTTGCACTTCAACAACCCTATCCAAAATGGACAAGAGCCGATACTGATTTAACAATGTCATTTTAACCATGTACAATCTGCCGATATTTTGAGCTATAACAGCTCTCAGAAACGTTGACTCAAAAAAATAGAAACAGATAATGGCCCATCCAAAGCAGCAACTTCTCTATACAACAATATGTCTCGTCATAGCAGGAATTTTGGAGCTACGACACACGGTTTGAAATGGCACGAAAAGTTAAATTTTTAAAATTTTGAACCCTTATATACTTCATGGCAGTACAAGGAAGCGGTAACACTTCGATGATTTACATAATTTAATTTCATTTAGTAGAATTAGACGCATTTATAACTGCATCGCATCTAGCAACACAGACCTATTCCGGTCTTCAAAGTACGTCTTGTATTTCGCAAGCGAGGTTGAAACGGAGCGAACGTGGTTTCGTTTTTAAGGTATTTTGTTTAATCTCCTGTGACAGGCTGTGTTTGATGTATACATATACAACTTTAAAACCTCTTGACGCCTGAACCCATTGAAAATCCTAAAATCTTGTCGACGCTAAACCTATCGTAAACAACTGACAACGTATCAACTATATATATTCGTGCTGGTCTAAATATAGAACTCGCATATCAAACCAACGTATTCAGCCTACCGGAAAACCTATAAGACCATTCTTGATGTCTACGCAATATGTAACCAAACAACTGAAGACCTATACTCTGGAAATCAGGCCCGTTGACTCTAAGCCATTGAAACCCCATAACAACACGTGAAATAGGCACAGTGAACTTTTGATAAGCAAATAATTGTATTCAGCCTTCATAAATACCTATATATAGATCAATTTTGATGCCCTGCACACAATACGTAATCAGACAACTGAAAACGTCCTACATTTTGAAAATCGGGCTCGTCGACCGTTCTACTCTTGAAACACCATGACAAAGCATAATATATGAGGCCCAAGAAGCGGTCCCACAAAAAATAGTGGTCAGCAAAGTTGATTGAAGCCGTGGTCAGAAAAGTTGATTGATTGAATGAGCTTAATATGTATGGTGGTCTCCGTTTTTCGATGCGAAGCCTGTGTCGCGAGATATCGTACTGGTATGTTCAGATTTGGCAATAAACCCTTAAAAATATGTTGTCACATTTTGGAACGCAAAACGGTGTTGAAGCCGTTCGCGTTCAACTAAAAGGCACATCAGCATCACTTTTACTATCGAACAAAAATGTTAGAGCAGTGCTTGCGTGACATTCCTTCGCTCGAAAGGCAACAGTTATTTCAAAATCGTGGCATATACTTAGGTCAGATCTGCAATTGAATAGTTAGAATACTAATGTCTTGAAATAAACACTATAATAGAAACTGATATTTTTAGTAGTAAGCATACGATGTTTCTAACAGCAAGCATTAGTTCTAGCGCCAATTTTGGCCTCCCACAAGTTCGTTCCCCCAGGTACTTTCCTGCGCCACTAAAAAGTAACCAAATTTTGTCTGTTTGGCTAAAAAGATAAGCATTTTGCTACTGCGGAGTTCAAAAACACAAAATTTTCTCTTTTTAAGCAAGCGACATTACCAAATCAGACATTTTTGACGTTTTATGACATTTACAGTACTTTATGTTCACGTAATTCAACAAGGAGGTTTTGCCGATAAACTGTCAAATCGCTTCCAATTGTGCGGTTATGCCAGTGCCGAACTGAGAGACCACCAAATCATGTCCTAGGTATGATTTTAGTAGTTTGGAGAAGCCAGCGTGGTACTATTATTTCCTTATTTAAATTGAAATACCTGGACAGCAACGTGCAGCTCGACTTCAGATTCCATAAATCGTTCGGGCGCATCTGAGTATTTGATACGAAGCTCCTGATTCGCTAGAACTCGTTTCTCAAATTGAAGGATCAGCTTTTTGACACCGAGTTCGTCGAGTGGTTCTGGATCAGCATCTCCTTCTAGTACCTGAAAACGAAAACATATAAACTACAAAAGCATAGTGTTGAAATTTTATAGTAGTACTCAGATACCATAACACAAATACCTGTCCAGATTTCGTATTTTACACACCAAAAATAATAATTACTTAGTTTTTTCTTATCAGCTGTCTTAGTCTACAGAAGAAAATATAGTTCATCGTGGAAAGACTGTCGACTACAAACTAGATTATAATATTTTGCGCGGTCCATCACTCAGGCAATTTTTATCTAATCTGTTAGAGATACATAGACATGACGACGGGTGCTGTAATGTGGCTGATAATACTGTATATGGCTGTTATTCGGATATCAAATCTTGCCATTAAGACTAGAAGGAGACAGCACAGCTTGCAGTCTGCAATCAGATCATCACATATAGCATATACCAACCACTCTTGCCTCCGAAAGAAGTTTTGCGATGTATTTACGATAGTTACTCGCCCAACGAAAGGTGTAATGACTAGGAATATTCAGTTATCAGCGAACCACGGATATATTTGCGCCGAAGATACAGACATTTTAAGGAGCCTGAAAAACAAACACATAAGTACTTTTCTCTATTCCACAACAAAAACTCAAACAGTATATAACTTTGCACAATTCTGGTATATACTTCTTCGGTTATCATAAAAGTTCCAAAAAGAAATATTGAATCAGCAATACATTAAGGTTGCTATACATCGTAGGTACTTTAAAACCATTCGACACTTTATTTGGTTCTCAAATGACCAGAAAACCCGGAATTTCAGATAACCTTTGGATTCTAGGATAGAGGCGAGAATTTAAGCAACCGGCTCGACTCGGTTTGGTTCTAAAATCGAGTCAAACCTGCTATGATGCCTCAAAAGCCGATCCAGAATCTCGGTGAGAGCCGAGCCTAGTGTATTTGGAAAAGCTGCAGTCGGTTCTTAAAAGCTCTTCCTAAAGCAACAAACATCATTATAACAGCTGATGTACAGTACAGTTGTCAACAAACGGCAAGAACAGCCAAAATAACCTGGGATCGGCTCTTAAAATCTCCGAAAGCAACGAAGTATAAGTAGTTTTATATATTTATATCTCGTTTTTCGCTCTCTCTTCAAACGCAAACTTTTATTATCAGGTGCCAAAGAGCCAAGCCTGAATTTGATTAGGAAGAGCCGAGTGAATTGGACATGGTTCATGAAGAGCAGACCGGTGCTTAGATCTGACTCCTTGTTTTCTCTATTTTACGAGCCAATTTCACAGATGGAGCACGTGAGGCTGAAGGCTTGATTTTATCGTACTTGGCAACTTCAAAAACACGCAAATTCATTCTACCTTTCTAATAGCGACCTACGAACTGTAGGCTGCCGCTGGGAAGCAGACCAATTCGCTGCCTGCAGAGCTGGGAGCGATCTATATAGCACTGGGAAAAAATTTCACATCTGGAAACTGCCAATGCAGCTGAGACACAGGCATTAACATCTTCAGAGGCTCAAAGTCTTCAATAACAAAGCTGATGAGCGACAAACCCTTGGACAACCTCAAACGAAGTTTTGGAGGCAGCGAATTGAGTAAACATTCATTTCCAACAGATCCCAACTTACTGAGGGATAAAAAGAAATGAGAAATTCGACCAGATCGCGAAGCATGCTAGCAAGCTAGACAAACAACGGCATTATTGGATCTCAGGTCGGACAAAGCTATGATCAAACGCTATGCTGAGACCAGATGAGAGTGCATAAAGATGCTGGTAGTCTAAGGCGCGAAGTTCGCGAACGCTAAGCAAGTGAAAATCCTCTGACAATACGGTCGAACCCTTCTCGCGAAAATGAGGACCTGTGGATATGGCCCTAAATTTGTACAGGGCAATGATCATGCGACGACAAGAACAACTCGAGTTCGGGTAATGCAATTGATGTCGAAGAGGCACCGAGCACACCAGCAGTCACGTCGTGTGTGAATGCGAGGCGCTGGAAACGCTCAGATGGCGTCATTTTGGTTCTGAAGATCTGACAGCGATGATATTCGATAAACCCCAGACAGTAGCAGCTTTTCTCTGTGATGCTGGCTTCCTCAAACACATATGACTACGCTCAAGCATCAAGAACAACAACCCTTGTACGCATATCTAATTTATTTAATGCTAAAATTTTACAATGTAAAAATGAAGTATGCTGAACTGCGGGACTGCAATCGAATTCAAAGCTTGAAACAATGAATCACTGGCCGTTTAACATGTTAAATATCCTTATAAACTCACACGTGATTTGTAGCAAGCATTAAACTCGTTTAAATGGTCAAAATTTTTATATTTAGTAATTTCACAAACTGTTAGGAAAGACCACGTGGATTCAGTTGTGAGTAAGGGCATTAAAACGCTTATGGCGTGTAGAGGGATCGTTGGAAAAACGTGGGGAGCTAATCCCAGGACTGTGCGATACATATATCAAAATATTGTGTTACCGTCAGTCTGCTATGGTGCCATAGTATGGTGGCACAAAATGAAGTTAAAAACATATGTATCGAAGATTACTAAAGTTTCTAGATTAGCGTGTATTATGATGACGGGTGCTATGAAATCGACACCAACACTGGCCATGGAAGTTCTGTTAAACAGTCTTCCCATTGATCTGTCAGTAGTCCAAGAGGGCATACGAGAACTACACAGATTAAAATGTTTGTTTCCAGAAATGTACAATGAGATGCCTGGGAAATATTGTAATATGAATAACGTAATACGGGAAATACCCAGTTTGAACTTCCCTTGCGATCTAATTTCATTGCGGGCTGTGGGAAGTATCAGCTGGCAAACTGTATTCCCCAGCCGTGAGGGATGGATGAGGGAAACAGAAAGTATCAGGAAGAGTATGGATAATACCATTATATGTTATACGGACGGTTCACTTGTGAAGGTAAACGATGTTAAATCTGCTGGAGCAGGTTTCCTGCAAGGAACGAAGAGCTATAGCTATTCCTTAGGCCAATATTGTACTGTGTTTCAAGTGGAGATCTATGCGCTAAAGATGTGTGTAGATAATGTTGTGGTAAAAATGTTCGTAATATGAAAATTTGTGTATTTACAGACAGCCGTGCTGCTATTATGGCACTCGGCACAGATCAAGTTAGGTCAAAGCTAGTTATGACATGTAAAGCAAGTTTGGAAAAATTGACAAGACAGAATGAAGTATTGTTAGTGTGGGTACCTGGTCATAGTAATATTGAAGGTAATGAAAGGGCTGATGAGTTGGCTCGAGCGGGCGCTTCTAAACGCCCAATTGGGCCTGAACCTATTTTGCCAATCGCCAGAACAGAAGTGACTACAATGATAAAGTCATGGCTACATAGGAAATTCATTAAAAAATGGACACAGGAGCTAGCGTGCAAGCAGACGAAGAGCATGATAAGTATTCCAGATCATAAACGTGCCAGTTTTCTTATAAGTCTCTCGAAGGACAAACTACGGCAGTGCGTTCAAATAATTACTGGACACAGTTGGTTAAATTACCATCTACATAAGATAAAAATAAAAGAAGAAAAGAAATGTGATTACTGTGAAAATGATGAAACATCAGAACATTTTCTGTACAATTGTGAACGCTTTGCAGATAACAGGCGAATAATACTAGGAGATAAAGCACTGAAGAAAGGTAGCCTGAGAGACTGTGATATCAGGGAACTTTGTAAATTTATTATAACTACAGGGAGGCTAAGGCGCCCTACATAGGAACGCATCATCCGTCGACCTCTCAGGTATCTCAAGCCAAGGTAATGGTTTTCTCTTTGCTATTTATTACAGATATGAATGGGCTAATGCAATGGGCAAAGATTAATTTTGCCTCCGCATGTTCTCTATGGCCCAATAACGCATCTATCTATCTATCTATGATATTCGATAAACCCCAGACAGTAGCAGCTTTTCTCTGTGATGCTGGCTTCCTCAAACACATATGACTACGCTCAAGCATCAAGAACAACAACCCTTGTACGCATATCTAATTTTTTTAATGCTAAAATTTTACAATGTAAAAATGAAGTATGCTGAACTGCGGGACTGCAATCGAATTCAAAGCTTGAAACAATGAATCACTGAACGTTTAACATGTTAAATATCCTTATAAACTCACACGTGATTTGCAGCAAGCATTAAACTCGTTTAAATGGTCAAAATTTTTATATTTAGTAATTTAAATATATTTTTATTACAAATTGCTATTCATAGCTTAGAAACACATGCTATGAGCAAAGGTTACATAAAAGTAAACTATAACTCAGGAACGAAAGATTGATTACGGTGTTCCAGTTTGTCTAGCAAGAGTCATTGCATGAAATTTGAGGAGATCTATAAGACCAAAACCGCGTCAGTTTTTCAAGTTATACGTCAGAATATAACCACCGAGCTTTACTTTATGCAAATAGAAAATTAGATATTACGCGCCTGGAAAAATGAAAACCAAATCTTTATGAAACTTAAAACATGAGTTACGGTAAGCACAGAGGAATAAAACAGTTTTTCTAGTTAGATGAATACCAGATAGCATCATAAAATTCAACTAACATCAATGTTCCACTGAGGTCGTAACTAAAGCACAACGCTTACCGTCAGTAAAATATCAGCTTCATCTCTACTAACAGGAGCATCAGCGCCTTCTGCACCAGGAAGAATTTGCTCGCTTCGTGGCTGTTTTGCAGCAGTAACTGTCGCTGTACTGGAATCTTCGTCAAAGCGGTAGCGCCTCTTTCCTGAGCTACGTCCACCGGTCGGCTAAAAGAAACCAATTTGGCAAAGTTCATAGATGCTTTAAATTCAGGGAAATTGTAAGGATTATTTTGAAATCCCACAACAACATAAATGCAAACGTCAAAATTTGTCATCGTCATTGAGCGGAGCTAGGCGAAGCCGAGCGAAGCGTTTTTATTTTCTGTCTGGGTCTAAAAAGGTCGATGTCCGTTCGTTCGTTCGGTCCGGCGGATCTCAAGAACCACTGAACCGATTTTAAAAAACTTTTTTGTTTGAAAGCCTATATGTCAGAGTGTGCACCTGATATTTGGGATTAAAAAATTTTGAGTGGTTAATTAGTAATTAGCTAATTAGTTAAGCTTATGCAGCTAAAATAGAGAATTTTGCAATATTTGTGTTATTTATTGAAATAGAATCGTTCCGATCAAACCATTATAGGGTTTTTAGGTCGAAGAATTCAATATAATCCTATGCAATGTAGTTATTTGAAGAACATAAAATTGAGTACATTCGTAATGCCACAGCCCAAGCTCCGCTCACAAATGTAGTTCCACTACCGACTAGTAAACAATTTTAATGGTATAACGGGGCTAATGCAACATTCTTGTACACAAGAAGCCCTTACGCTTCAGCTACACACTGCGTAGCCAAAAATTATCTCCTAGCAATACAACGGCTGTCATAGCCGCGAGAAAATCTGCCTCATTTGTGTGTCCCAAAACTTTAAACTAAAGCTAATTTAAAACGCGTTGGCCTCACAAAATTTTTCGAAGTCACAGCTGCGACTTATTTCAGTGCGTTATTGAATCCATTTCGTATCTACAAACAAAGGCCTTAGTAAAACACTTGGTAACACACTGTAATAAAAGTACTAACATGTAAAAACGTCAAGGCACAGCAAGTCTGCCATCGATTGATATCAGAGCGTGTAAATAAATACTGCTTGGATTTCCAACAACTAGTCAGTGTTCGATTGTTTACCTGACTTTCAGGTTTTCCGCTAGGACGCACAGCAATATAAGATGGCAATAACGCCGATACATTGGAAGCGCTGCAGACTACGCGACCCACCCACTAAAAATCCATCGCCTGGCCTCTCTACATAGGCGATTGAGACGGCTCAAGTTTTTCATGCTGCAGTTCCTGTCCCACCCTAATATTTTGAGATAGCACAAAAAATGGTCGGAATAACAAAAACAGTTTAAAAACTAATGCTACATATTGTAATAATATAATTATTAAACCTGTAAATTTGATTCAGGAACAAACTAGTTTATGATAATTCTCATTTTGAATTTACATTTTGGATATTCTTGGCGACCGCTTCTCATCATTCCCCTATGTATTTTCAGATGATATCAAATACGGTGGACAAACAAAAACATTCAAAATAACACATAATATGTACTACTACTTTTATTTCAGCCATTCATGATATTTCTGAGAAAAATGAAGCTCGGCCCAGCTTAAATACACATTTGAATTATATTCGAAATACAAACAACAAGATCTGACCTGTCCACATTGGGGGGGCAAAGCTCTACCAAATCTTGCGTATTGGGCACCCGTAACATGCATAATACCCATGGCTTGCTCGCTGCATTAGGGTTCGTGCTCTCTCGCTTGGCTTATATTGCAGGATTCGGCGTGGGAACCATATTGATGGTTCCGACAACTTCCCCATGGTGGTACACGAGCCTGGCAAACAATCAATCCGCTGCGAGCAAGCCATGGGTTGTAGGTGACTATAACACTGTAATAGTATATATTCAGCTGCAAGGTATCGATGAAATGACTAGGTCTTAGCCCCGCCTGGTTAGCGGCATCAAAAAGACATAACGGTACCCTTTAGTCAGCTATCCCCCGAAAACTTGGCGGAAACTTTTGCACCAGCTGTCGAAATTGTATTATACTAGGTTCATTTTTCACTGTCGCGTAGCCTGAGGGGCGAGTGCTACTGAGAGAGGATTCATTATTATGAACAAGAATTATTATAATGCACAAAAATAGTTAAAACCCATAATGATGAACTTTGAAAGCAACCGATATAGGCTTGCAATTTGCGGACTTCACAGCCTGAAAACATTCCCTGGGCCCGAGAATATGGTCCTGGTGGCTGTAGACTAGACTCCAACTTTCGGTGGTACCCGCGGGCTCACAAATTTCTTTTAGGTCTTTCTGAATGAACCACAAAATTTACCTGCGAACTCAACAAGTGCTTCATCGGAGTTACAACTGACCCCCAATTTGCAACATATCCGTAGACCCGAAAATCATAAATTATATAAGTTATCTTGTTAATCACATTTCACTGATATAAAATAACTTTTATACTATTGTTGTTCCAGAATGAAAAACGGATATTGTCTAGGTTATACATATATATAACAGGTGTCGAAGGTCCATCGACTTATGAAATGTTTAGGAACTCAAAAATTCTTCCTATTTTGCCAAAATTTTCCTCAATTTGCGATGTATTTTCCTAATTCTCCCTATTTTTCACAGTTTTTGCAATTTCCGTCCCATTTGGCTAAAAATTTTTCGTCGCCTTTGGAGCACGGGAGGTGGGGCCTTCAACCTTCATAGGGGATAACGACAGCTGTGATATATAATAAAAAAACTTTGCTGGCTACCAAAAATACAAAGATGCCTAACCTACTCATTAGCAGCAGTGTTGCATTTCAAGAAATTTTACAAAGATTGTCTGATTTGATTTTTTATGTTAAATCGAAACGTATTCGCTATGCGTCCACGTACAATGAACAATTTCATGTACATCTCAGACTGAACAAATTTTTTAACATCCAGAAGCGCAGCGATACTAACGGCCTGTATAAGCGCAACACAAAGCATAAATTGCTTATTGCACAACACAAAATAAGATAGATTAATATCGATAACATTGCAGGTCTCCTGAATAATTATTAACAACAATAATTATATTCCTTACCTGAGATTTCAGCATTTCGACTGATGTAGCTGTTACACTTATTTAATGATGCATAGCAATCAAGAATAGTCTATACATTATATGTTACGTTTTTGGTAAATATGTTGGTTTCAATACCTGAATTTCAGAATATTGGTCTGCTTTTAGTTGGTTGATTATACATTGCTTTAGCGTCAGCAAGGTTCCGCAAAACCTATAAATTTGACTGTTATCGCAGCATACGCCCCAAAAAGAATCGTTCTTCGAAGACCTCACGGAAGAAATCAATCGCTCTAACAAACATTATACGACACTGCCATGCGGTGATTTTAATGTATAAATCGGCTCGATATTTTAGGTGTAGATCAAATCGTCAGGCACTATTCTCTGGGTAAGCACTCCGACACCGGCTTCGAGTAATTTCAGCCGTGCAATACAAATCACTCGAAGGTTTAATTAGACGGTATAACATATTAGTAACTGGACCACGTGCACGCATTTTTCTCTCTGACCCCGGATCTTGGGGCGCCATACTATCGTACCCATGAAATCATGCGTCGTACAGCAAAACCAACACCGGCACTGAGTTTCACATGGCCGAAAACCCCCAAGTGAAATTTTTCAGCCGCTACGGAATACCGGTTTTGAACACCGCATTAGCTTTAGCCATAAAAACGCACCGTTTATAGACCTTGGTTTCTCTGATAATTTAGCCACTCACTTTTCGATAATAGACTTTACTGCGCAAGCCTTGCATTCTGATTCTTTAACGCAAGAGTTTAAGCGCACTGTTATTGTAATTACTTGTGGGCAATTTTATGGTTTAGGTTAGCGCGTGATTACAATTTGTCCTCTTGTGAGGTTTGTACGTAGCCTTCCGAACGGCTAGACCCGTACGTTTATTTAATTACTTAACCTCGGCCTTAGATTTACACTAAGTAGTTCCTTAAAGCCAACGTATCCGGACGGCGTGTGTTGGATATTGTTACTCTATTACTTTGCCATTGTGTGTTTGTACGTAGCCTTCTGGACGGCTGGACCCGTACTTTTATTTAATTACCTTAACCTTGTCCTTAAGATTACGCTAGTTATGTGCCAATTATAAATGTTTTCGTCTCCGGACGGCTGACGAGCCCGCTATAAATAGTTAGTAACGGCGACTATTCTCTAGTTCCCAATTAATTACATTGGTTCCCGTCGCCCCGAACTTACCCTGGTTATACTCACGTACTTCCGTTTTGTTGATCAAAGGCGTGAATTCCAAAGGTTCCAATATTTCCGGACGACTACACCGGTCATTTTTTCTTCCTTTTCGCCTTTCTAGAATAAGGTGAGAAAATAACATCCGGACGGCTTATCATATCCTCTACCTCATTCTTTATTACAACAGTTCGACGGTTGGATATTCTGTCCATGGATTTTGCGTATCCAAGGAATATTGTTTTGCAGCATTGATCTTACGTACAATTTGTTCTTTGTTGAGAGCGATGAAACGTCGGAACATTCTTTTTGCTCCTTTGCATTCTTTTTTCTGTGATGACTTTTCCATTGTGGGTTCTTCCTTTTACGTAACTGAACGCTATTCCGTTATTGACCCACATCTCACTGTCTTAAAAGATTTTTATTATCTTTCCGTTTGTCTTTAGTGCATCTGCTCTTTGGCAGCTTACTGTTCGCATCGCTACGTATTGTATCTGACTCCCCATTATATCGACGTAGTCCACAGGTAATGCCTTTATCTCTGGCACGTATTTTATTTGGCTCAACTTGTTCTTTATTCTGTCCGTCAACTATTCATGGCTGATCTTGACGTACTGCCGCACCGCTTGTTGATATTCTTCCTCTGCTTTTCCCAACGCTCGACATTTTACGCGGATTTTTGTCTCATTGTACCGTGATGTTGTTAGCATTTGCGTAGTTCTTGCTTCTTGTGATATTTTTAGTTTTGTAAGATCGTTGTCCATTCTTTTTGTAGTTCGCCCACGATCTTTTCCATATTTCCTTCTGGTATGACTTCTATTTGTGACGTATTTACCTGTGTTTCGAAATAGCACAGTTCGCTCCATAATTGGTATCCTTTTACTTTTAATCTGTCCTGAAATATTTCGTCTCAGCGGAATACTTCTTTATTCGGATATTTTTCAGGAACGTCGTGCGGTAATTGTGGAAATTGCGTCCCGACTGCTTTATTATAGCACTTAGTTCTTTGAGTGTGTCGTTCTTTTTCTACATGTTCACTTTGACCTTGTCCCAATTGCGGTTCTTTTGTTTGTGAGATTAATTCTTTCATTTCGTGTTGTTTATTCATCGTTTGGTCTCGCACTTCGCTTATTGTTTCTTCTTTTGCGTTTACCATTCCTGCTTGTGCATGGCGTAGTTGTTTTTGAACATTGTTCTTTTCTCTTTCTTGGACCTCTTCCCGTTGTCGCGGTAAGTTTTAGCATCTCTTAAGCGTTCTTTTCTTGCTCCTGTATCGGTTGGATTGCTTTTTCATTTTCATAGATAATTTCGTATAATCTTTTAATTTCTTCTTGATTCTGATTATACGTTTGGTTCCACACAGTAATTTCCCCATTTCTTTGTTGTACTTGTTGCCATAGTTCTTGCGTTTGTTTCTTTAATTGTTGTACTTCTTCTTTCATTTCGCCCAATTGTTCGCTTCTAGCTTTTCGCTGCAGATTTTCTGTAACACTCTTGTGAGGTTTGTACGTAGCCTTCCGGACGGCTAGACCCGTACGTTTATTTAATTACCTTAACCTCGGTTTCAGATTTACACTAAGTAGTTCCTTAAAGTCAACGTATCCGAACGGCGTTTGGTGGATATTGTTAATCTATTACTTTGCCCATGTGGGTTTGTTCTTGCCTTCTGGACAGATAGACCCGTACTTTTATTTAATTACCTTAACCTCGTCCTTAAAATTACGCTAGTTATTTTACAGTTATATTAATGTTCTCGTCTCCGGACGGCTGACGAGCCCGCTATAACTAGTTAGTAGCGGCGACTACGTACTCTAGTTTCCCAATTAATTACTTTGGTTCCCCTCGTCCTGAACTTAACCTGGTTATACTCAAGTACTTCCGTCCCGATTAACTCCGCGGGTATTTCTCAAGTAATGGTTATACACTTTAAAACTCTAGGGGAGGAACCGTTATTGTTTTTATATAACGCTCGAGCTCGACTGAGGTTATTTATAAGGGAATGGTAATATTACTAAGTTAAGTTAATAAAATACTAATGTACTTATTTGTGAAGCTTTGTTTAACTCAACGTTAATTCTTTCAGGAAGGTAACTCAGGAAACATCATGCCACAAATCTACAAGTCCTCGGAAAATCGAGTAACTCTTGGATATCAATCGCCAGATATCGAAAAACAAAGATAAAGTTGCCCAGCAGTTGTTAAGTACCGAATTATAAAAATACTAGCTAGGTGTGCCCGCACTAAGAATAATAATAATTAAACGTGAACAAATAGACCATTCGTATACGTCGTCGCAAACCCGACTATATATACGCATTAACGTGAAACTCCTTCGTAATAATAATAAAACAGAAATAAGCTACTACGCACCCAAATTCACCCGTACTACAACTCAAACTAAAACACAAAAAGTAAGCTAGCATTGTTAGCTACACACCCAAACGAATGCTAATTATGCAAATTGGCATTTGAACGAACACAAAACACGAAAACAAAGAAAAGAAAAACCCAGACGAAAATGGGAGGGAGGGGTATAATAAAGAAATTGGTGACCAGCCCGGGTATTTTAGAAGTTTTTGTGGTTTTGGGGAGGTTTTGGCCCGGGATTTCCCTTGGTAGTCTGGTTGGTGCCTAACAGAAAATTTTTATTTTTAAAGTTAAGTAACAATAATAATGTATAATAAATTAAACACAAATTAGCTATTAGCATAAAATGCGAAGTAGATCAGTAATTAATGTGACGGTACCAGCATTTTAGCGCACGCCGTTCGGAAAACAATTGCTTGGGTACGGTTTTCGCAACTGTTACGGCCAACAAACAAATTTGCTGATGTCGCCGAAAACTTTCGTGAACTTTGTGCAACACTAGCATATACCTTGTGCATTTTGCATTATAAATATTACAGTATGCAAAAAATATTGCAAGTGTTTATCATTTCTCACAGAACTTGTACTTCCGGAAGAGTGTCGCTTACCAGTTTACCAAACGAAAATGGTTTACCCTAAGTACCATCGTTGCACACGCCGGCATTTGTTAACATGTGCAGGACGCGTCGAAGCAGTTACGAAGTGGAATCGGTCGATTATTTGTTCCAGATATCCGCAACAGCTTTCAGGTCTATTAGCCAATGTACGTCGAGGAAGCAGACGACAAAGGCATTTTCGGCACTTCACGAAAATACGACCTTTGCAAAATACCACCGCAGAAGCCACAGGCCACACGCGCCGGGAAAAAAGTAACTAGATCTTATCGGGATTATTGGATGCGAAGGACTGTACGAAGTCTTCAGGTCGGCAAAATCTTTACTACAGAAGTGGACGCGTCAATCGTTACGGATTAGGAAAACTACTATAAGGAGCGGGCCGTTAATCAACTAGCCCTGCGGAATCCGGTATACTATTCAGGACGCTGAAAAGAGCAGTCTGAATTTCCACTGGTTCATGAGAACTTACACGAGGAATACAATTATCAGTTCTACCAAGTACCGACGTGATCTTTGGAAAGAAATTGCGTATCGTGAGATGCCACCAATCCAATTGTCTTTTCATAGATTCCTACGAAACAATCAACCCTCTATTCTATATGCAACAAAATATCACAACAATGAAACGTAGCTGTATTCCCGGAGAAGCGCCACACCACAAAGCGTTTGGTAAGAGGTGGTGTACCCGTGGCCGAGAGACTGCAAGAAAAGCTGGGCTTTAGGACGAATTCTTCGGGCCTTAAAAACGCTGTAACTAATTCCGCTTTTCAAGTAAAAACGAAAAACAACAGAAAACAAACTACAAAATCGACAAGGCCATCTCATTTCATAAAAACCGAATGCAAAACTACTACACTACGGTTAGCTCTCTCAATCATCTCACCATTTGCTCGAGGCGATAGATTTACGCCTGTCACGGACCTAGAAAGAAATAATTTGCTAATGGCCACAACAGCGGAGCAAATGTAACAAAACCTAGGCAAAGTCACCGGTTTTCCAAGTGCATCTACAGATCAACACGCTGAAGAAGTGTTGTTTTGTAACTGCGAGCAGGCTCAGATCCTGTAGAATAGCGACATATTATACTACGTTTAACAGTTTTTTTATCCTGTTTTCCTGATTACTGTTAACGGAGCCAGCGAATCAGAGACCATGTGCGGGAATTCCAAAGTTCAAAACGTATTTGCAGGTCTGAGTAACACCGCGTGGTCGTCTTCCATAGTCTCGATGCGCAAGAAGCTAAAGGTCTACTCTACAGCTGTTCGTCCGGTGCTGTATACGTAACAGGACCGTTCCGGCCCGTTTCGTGCGCTTCGCAAGATTTTGACGTTAAAATTACTTAAACACGTCTCAAATCGAACCAGACACGGCTTGTGGGAATGAAATTTTCGTATGATGCCTGGTGCCATGGTCACTGTTGCCACACGATATTTTGTACACGTATTTTGTCATTGGTATCGCATTGTGTGCTTATTTTATAATTGTATGTTTGGACGGGTTCACGTGGGCAGACAAGAAGTTTTCTTCAGCCAAGGGTTTAACTTCAGGAAGATAAGGCATGTAATATAGTCCTTAACTGGCCAAGATAGGAAAGATAAACGGAACTCGACCACTAGCCCCTATTGCCCCATTGAAACTTCAAATTTATGACCGTCCACGAATAGGAGGCCATTGACAATTCATGCCGTCCTATGGGTTGGGAAGTGATCAAAACCAGGCGTATCGATTGTACCTGGGTTAAGCATTATATAGCGTAATGGTCACGTCAATAAGCTGAAACAAATGGGCTACGGTAGCTTTCGAATACTCGGAAACAGCGGTATCGAACTCGGTTATTGGCCTGTAACCGTCCAACAGTGGGGATATCCCGGAAATATCCCGAGTACTTTTCGGTAGTGAATTTTTAGAGCTTTCGAATAAGGTCAAAATGTTGCAAATCGCTGGAGGATTTCACCAGATATTCTAGAAACAAACAGGTGAAAATTAAACTAACAACCATTACTTACGCTAAGTTTGGCTGATGACAATGGTCCGGGGTGGATATAACTTAGGTATATATGGATATATAGATATATATGTGTACTACTTCATTTTCACGCCCCGGTACTTCTATTTTTCCGCCCCCACCGGACAAATCCTCTCTTTTCCACAGGGTCGGTTTACGGTGTGAGATCTCTGTGTTTCCTCGTCGTCAACGCTCCAAAATCGCTTGATCAGCGCCCTGGTAACTGGTCTCTCTTCTTACCGCCGAATCATCGTTTGGAATTGTGCGCGTTTCTGTGCAGTCTACCCATTGAGGCATCTAACAAGGCTAGGCAGGTCTCGGTCAGACAGGTCATTCCGCTTTCATATGAGTTATCTTTCTGTTCTATAATGCACTATGAAAATTCGACATAAAATTCCGTCAATTTGCACCAACCTCGTACTCGATCCCTGACAGTAAATGCGCCTATGCGACCCCCCATTCTACTCGCCTGCTTTTGACGAGCACAACGATATATGGCGGGCCTACGCCCGACTTCTTGCTAACCCGTCACAACCCCCCAAAGTGCCCATAGTTCGGAATACCAACCAAAAGTGGGTACGAAACACCCGAAAATTTATTTCTTGGTTCGAAAATGGTAAATCACCCCTAGTTGCGTTCACCACCTCGAGACATCTCCAAATATACCCGCCGTGCCTCCGTCTGTTGTCCCGTTAATCCGGAACGGCCGACAAAAGCGCCCCCGTCACCATCGACACTCTCTTTATCCGTGGTGATTTTAGTGCCCTTTCAGCACAGATGTAACCTAACGTGTTACATAT
>JASANE010023474.1:0-18693 GCA_030248225.1 Trileptium ribeirensis
ATAAAACTTTCTTGTTTCTGTTACTCCCCTGCGAACTCTCTCGGAATTCGCTAAGTCTTAAAATTTCTCTTGCACCCTGTACAAAAGTTCCAACCGAAATACATAGACGTAGCGAGTGAAATATGGACACACGACAAATGATACTGCATACATACACTACGTTCCAACATACAAAAAATTCATAAACTATGCATAGCAAACATACAATTCGTATAGAAATAAATATATACATATACGATACATATATTTTTTGTATACAATCTATTAATAACAGCAATGTAGACTGCCCACGCACGACAAATATAATACACACGAATCGTAAACAAACAAACAATATACATAAGGGAAGGAAATTACGCCATGTGAAGTGGAGCTAAGAGCGTCTGCCCGTCGTGTTTGGGGTATACGACCTAATCCGTAACCACGGGTCGTAAAATGAGGGAATTTGTTTGACAAGAAGATACAGCGTTACAGTATCATTCAGTCTAGAATCCAGGAATAGGCTGCAGAAGTGAAGGCCTCAGAGATTGCTATGGCCAAAGCGGTACGACCTGGGCTGTTCCCACACTGTGGTGCTCCAAGAAAGTACGGTTTACAATAAAACTACGACTGGTAAATTCCATTGTTATGTCTGCGCTTCTCTAGGGCTGTGAGGCGTGGACGTACAATGAGGAAATAGAGAAAAAGATAAATGCTCTGGAAATGTGGTGTTACAGAAGATTGTTGGCTGTGAAGTGGATGGACAAACGGACGAATGAATCAATACGACAACAAGTGGAGGAAACGGCAGGTAGACATCAGTACAGCCTTTTTGAGATTGCTAACGAGAGGAAACTTCGCTGGATTAGACACGCAACCACGCAACCAAGCATCCAGTAAATCTGCCATTAGCAAACACCGTTGTATACATGGACATCTGGATGAGAAAGCGCAAGCAAACAAAAAGTCCTGGAGGAGCTGGCTGGGGAAGAGTGGTTAAGAGATGACAAAGAATTAAGCTCTTCGAAGGCAAGTCGAGCTACACAAGAACAGGAATAAAATGAAGGTGAGAAAATCGTTGCCGCGTCCACAAACCAATGGTCTATGATGTTGATGAATGAATGAGTTTTTTGGAAGAATTACGACATAGTATAATTTCATAAAATAAATTTTACAGCAACTTGCGTTGGGAAAATATGTATGTAGATTGGTATATATTATTTACCTTAATTTCTATTTTGCGTTCACCTCACGAGTGATTTGATTTCAGTAAAAGTAGTTTCATAAACTTATAATTCCTTCACAGTTTAGTCACACGAATAGCTTGTTTTCTAAAAGTGATATTGGACATTCATCTAAATGCGAACGCTATACTCAGAGGAAACCGGGTGAAATAGCTTTCCAGATGACCTGCGTGTTGTATCAAACATTGTAGCGTTTATGCCGTAGGTTTCGAAGGTCCATCGACTAAGGTATGATGGTTATGGTCGCGGGATTTGAGGGCTTTGGTGGGATTTTTGAAATTTTTGGGAACGCAAAATTTTCCCAATTTTACTAAAATTTTGTCCAACTATCGCCAATCTGCGAGAAAATTTTTCTACTTTCACCTATTTTTTGCCAATTCTGCCCCAATATAGGCCAATTTTGACCATATTTTGATAAAAATTTCGCGGAAAAGGTGCAGAGCCTTCAGGAAGGGGTACTTTGGCATCAGGGGTGTCCGACTTCTGACCATTAGCGGCTAACCTCTAGCCCTTTTTATCGACACCCAATGTATGTTATCTCATCGAATAATGTCATATATAAATGTAACACACTGATGTATTTTCGAAAAACTGGTTCAATTAATATCGTAATACCTGAGACCATTCGCCTGCTTCCCATACCGGACACGGTTGAGTGCTGCACTTTTTCGTTGAATCAGGCTTCTTTTGCTGCCAACATAGCACATCGTCAACCTGTTGTATAAAAAAATAAACACATAAAAAATAAACACAATATAAATAATGAAAATAAAAAATAAACACAACATAAATAATAAAAAGGTTCATACATTTGTGCAAATAAACACAACCTTGTAACAGATATCACCATCAAAGTACGGCCATCGTTTTAATAAAATAATTAGTAGATTTTACACGTCAAAATTTAATTATTAGAAATGAAACTATCACTTCTTTTTCTATTTTCTTAATTTTTTGTCTGGGTTTGACACTATAATGGTCTTAGCAATAGTAATATATATATATATAAATATAATATATCCAACAGTAATATATATAATATAAACAACGAAAATATGGTGACATGGAAGACAATGGACAATTTTAGCTATTTATCGAACGACTAAAGAAATTGAGACAGTTCGACCAAAATCGAATTTTTGAGGGAAGTTTTATTAAAGTTCGTGAACACATGACATCCTTTAAGACAAGTAATTCCAAGGCTAGTCTTCATGAAAAATACAGTAACCCAAGCATTCTAAACAATCTGAACTGCGGCCGGACGTAAAAACATGCCAGTTTCCAAGCGTTAGAATGCATACCTGACGGGGACGTAGCCAGAAAATCCAAACTGGGGGGTGGCACCAAAACCTTCTGGAGGGGCACAAAATCCGAATAGGAGGGGTTCCAAGGCTTTCTGAAGGGGCACAAGTTAGCTGTAAAATTTCGAACTGGGGGACACCGAGCCAAACTGGGCGGCACGGCCCTCCGTGCCCCCCACCCTTGGCGACGCCCCTGATAGCTGATATATATTTTTAAAAATTTGAAGAATAATTAAACTCTGACAACACGATCATACAGTATCCTGTTTAAAATGGTCATGCTGAAATCCAGCTTACTAACCCACGCTTTAAAGTTAGTTTTGTTACTATTAAACGCTGTATACTCATCAGTTGTTTTGGCTATAACATTGTTTCTGATTTACCGCTGGATTATTTTTAAAAGATATGGATTATTTCTCAACTTTCGTTCTCAAGTCTTTAAAGTTGTAACACTGGCTGACGATAGCAGGCCAAAGCTCATGACGTATTTGTTTTAGTTTTACCTTTTGTAAAGTGATTAGATTTCCAATACTATGCCGTTTTAAGGCATTTATATATACATGTTTGGCTATTTTCTCGAGAGTAAAATTAAGGTGACCATCCTATTTTGTAATAATCCATATGGAATCGCAAACCTTTGTTACGGAAAAGAGGTTGGTTTTCATTCCGTTTTCAGCTAAGCGAAAATTGGCGAAATGAAATTCAATTGCCAGAAATTATACCTTGTGTTCGAACAAAATTTCGGCGTTTTCAATTTGCAGAATTTCGGTTCCCTCATGCCTAATCGTTTAACACAAATGTAAACATACGGTGTGCCATTTACTATGCCCTACTGTCATTAGCGATTGGCGTTCGCTTGTTCGGCATACCAGCCATCCATCATCATATAAGAAAACATAGCATTTTTTGTTTTGGGAAACGTACCCAATTAAACAAAAAAATGCCCTATTAACGATTACTTCAAAAACAATAAGTAATGGGTTTGTGACCGTTTGATACTACGCCTGGAAAATTTTTATTTTGTTCTCGAACGAAAATTTCCCCGTTTAGTGTTTCAAAAGCTGCACAACACACATGTATCGTTAGCGAACTACACGTATTATCGTTAATAAACGAAATGTGTTAGCGTAACGAAAAAATGTGAAATGCGAGTTTCCACGTTGTGCCTTGTGAAACGAATTCGTGGTCAAACAGGACATAGGTGCATTGTGTTAGTGAACAGAAATTGACACCTTTTGCAATCAATCAGTCTGCGTTCGCGAGCGGAAATTTTTGAATTTTGAATTTGTTTTTCAACGGTTGTCTTGTTTTCTAACAGTGTTTTGTATACATAGTGTCAAAAGAGGATGCTAGACGGTGCAGCTTAAGTTTACTCATCCATAAGTTTGGACTATTCAGCGTTCGGGAAATATTTACTACAAAGGTGACGTCACAAGCAAATCGATCCTATAGTTAGCCTTCTGATATTCGAGAACAAAGCTGGTTTAATGAAATTCGAGAAATTTTCTTTGCCGAAAACATGGTAAATTTTACTGAATTTTCGCGAACACAAAATGCCTAGATTTCAATTGCATAGCGTGTGTTCGCAAATAGTTTTGCGCCGAATTTCTATTGACTATTAAGTGTTCCGTAACATTTTTTTGTGTAATATTACAAAATAGAACGGTTGCTGGGATGACCTTAAGTTTACTATTGTACTACACGAGCTCTTTAAGTAACAATAAAAGTTATTTTGCGAAAATTGACATAAAAAATATTAAATGATATTACAAAATTTAGAAATATTTTGTATCAATACTAGGCACCACGGACAGCGAATGGCCAAATGCCGTGAAATCTGCGCTTCAATTATTTCACAAAAGCTGATCTTCAGACCCTAAAACTTTATCTGCGTAATAAAAAGGTATTATTATCTTCCACAAGATATAATTCATAAACGTATGATGGAATATAGTGTGGATCGCCGGTCTCGAGCCTTACTTTGGATGTAGCAAAAGGTAGTAACGGGCACGACTACAATGGACTATATCTTGCCTCCTAAATAGTAATGGATTATTCTTCTTTTCCATAATGTTGTGAATTTGATACAAAATAGCGCGTTCTTTTAGAATTTAGTTCACTAAACGCCCATTGGTAGTTGGGTATAATTTTAAGAACATTAAAAAATTCTCGTGGTGTTCATATCTATATATTAGAATGCCTGAGCTAATGTTAGAAAATATAAATTTCCCGAAATATATTACCAGGTACAAGGTACATACCTTGCGATTCTCAACATTCGTACCATGCGCTTGATGTGACTGTTCTGCACAGAACACTTTTCGTGATTGAACTCCGCCACCACACGTTGCACTGCACGATTCCCAATTACCAACAAGCCATCTAAAGCATTTAAAACACAGAAATAAGCCGTGCAACTCTTAGATAAATACATAATTGTAGAATTACATATTCCTCTTCGTTTCAAACGCTGACGACTAAATATTGAGATCATATCTTTTTCATACGCTTTATGCGGGATTCACGTTATAATGTCCCCACCACTTGAAACTTATGTACTCCACACAGTGGCAGGCACACCCTAGAGTACAGGGTGTCTTAGACACCCCTGTGTTTTTTAAATAAAGTTTCAAATATATTTCAAACAAAGCTAGCTAATAGTTTGGCTTATTTCAGACGGTGTCAAAGAACCGTCGTTGCTTTTTTGTTTTGCTGAGGGTTTCCGCCACCCCGTGGGGTCATTTTACATAGGGCCTACAGGATACCCTAGAAACACCGCATTGGCAAGCATAAAACACCGAAATACTACATTGCCAAAATGAGGTATCTAGGGGTGTGCCCGACACCCTCATATTTTGTTATATGGTGTGGGTGTCACTGTCACCGTCTTTACGGTATAGTCTACACTACAGGGGGATAAAAGTTCCAACTGTTGGAGACATTATAACGTGAATCCCGCATTATACGGATCATAAAGGAATGAATTTCAGTGACGAGCAAAGACTAGAACAACAGCTGTATTTATCCATGGTCCATCAATTTAACATACCAATTTCTATACCAAAATACTAGATTATTCAATATGTTTGAGTGTTGTGTTAATTGTGCCACAGAATATAAATGTGTGCGGTTACAGGCGTTGATTTTTATGCAGTTTTATTCAACGAAATTAAGCATTAATATAACTTACGCATCGTACGTAAGTTTTAGGAAGGAATAACAGAATCGTAGCAGTTTAAATCCAAAGTGTTGTTTGAACAAAGCTACAACATTTCTCTACAGCATCTATTTTAAAAATTTATCCCTTTAATACTCTTTGAAGCAATTAATAATACAAGAATTTGAAGGTTTTCACAAATATTTTTCTTTTGGACTAATGTTATCCTTGTTTAAGCTTAACGAGAAAGACATAACACTGATCACAAATAGGGCATACATGTTGGATAGAATATGCAGAGACTGGAGCTAAAAAAGACAAACCGCGAGAGACGACAGGGTGTGCGAGAACTCACAAGATTAAGTATAGTTAGGAAGAGAGTCCAGCCAATCTCACTAATGATAATAGCTAGGTACCCACACTGATGGGCAGAACAATCTCCCCAACATACTCGAGCTGACCCCTTGGGCTGATTCAAAAATTTAGTTTAATAACAGGAGTGTCGTAAGCTCTTCGAAAGTGGAGGGGCCGATAATAACTTTACGGTTGTTTAGATTTCAATAAACTACATGCCAGTAGATTTCTCGCGTCAGGCCGAGTCGAACGGTACCCAACGTGACCATATTCCGAACAAAAAAATTGGGGGACTATTGGGAATTGACAATTGAAATTCCGGCTGAGGGGATAATGGAAAAGACCCCACTGATAGGCAGAACAATCTCTCCACTATACTCGAGCTGACCCGTTGGGATGATTCAAAAATTTAGTTGAATAACAGGAGTGTCGTAAGCTCTTCGAAAGTGGACGGGCCGATAATAACTTTACGGTTGTTTAGATTTCAATAAACTACGTGCCAGTAGATTTCTCGCGTCAGGCCGAGTCGAACGGTACCCAACGTGACCATATTCCGAACAAAAAAATTGGGGGACTATTGGGAATTGACAATTGAAATTCCGGCTGAGGGGATAATGGAAAAGACCCCACTGATAGGCAGAACAATCTCTCCACTATACTTGAGCTGACCCGTTGGGATGATTCAAAAATTTAGTTGAATAACAGGAGTGTCGTAAGCTCTTCGAATGTAGAGGTGGGGGGGCAGAAACATGGAGGAGGAGCCGTCCATTTACATTAATTTTAATATAACTCCGTCGGTTAATTTTTCATATCTGTCAGCAAAAAGTGGATGTGGACTCCACTACTTCCCAATCACGAAATAAAATTGATAAACATACACAGTGTGTTTCTGTGTTGTTGTCGAGGGCACAGCCGATGAGCTAATTTCAACTAAATTTATCACTATAATACAGTAAGCTATATCAAGACAGTAGGTTAGAATCATAATAACTTGCCCAGGAAATATAATGTTTACATTGGTAAATTATAGAATATAGCAAAATAACCAAAAGTATTTACTAAAAAATTAAGATCGATTCTAAAACATTAAACACTAATATAGATGCTACATGTTAGCCTAACAGCGTAAATCAGAAGCAGACTTCCCCCGTTCTTAATGCACTGATTCAGAACTTTGTGCGGCGTTCATGTTATAATGTCCCCGCTGTTTGGAACTTTTGTCCTCCTGTAGTCGTGACCCTACCGTATAGACAGTCAGGGTGACACCCATACTGTAAATCAATTTCCGAGGGTATACCATACACCCCTAGCTAACACATTTTTTCTTTACAGTGTCGCACACGCCCTCAGCTCCCAATTTGGCGCGAATTAACTGTAACGAACACAATCTGTAGCTAATGCGGTTTATTGGGCAACTGTTCTGCGTAATTTGTATTAAATTCTCGATATTTGTATCAAGGCCATATGAACGTTGATGAAATAATGCCGCACCCTGTCAATAACTCTGCAAGAGGACATGATGGGCTTCACAATATCGAGAAGTGGCAATATTCCTAACCAACTATATTTGAAAAACTTTTTAAAAAACATGGAATTGTCTAAGATACCCTGTTGTCCACAGTGTGCCTGACACTGTGCAGTGTACATAGGTTCCAATCCTTAGGGAAATTATACGCCGCATTACTGTTAGACATTTTTACGTTCATATTACAGCTCTTCAGGATTGAATATACTCGCACTCATCTAGTACAATCACCTAATGCTTTTAAGATAGGTTATGTTTTCATAGGATCATTCATAGTGTTTTTGTATAAGTGCAGAATATGTTTCTGCTAGAATATCGCACGCATTTAGGTTATATCAAACTGCATAACAATTAGAGAATTTTAGAAATTGGACGAACCAGAAAACAAATTATATCTGTAGGACAATAGGTGACTTTCGATGAACAGTTTTAGTGCCATATAAAAATAGAAAAATAATAAAAAAGCTAAGATATTTTAAGTGTTAATATTTAAAAAACAGAACATTCTCCGAGAACTATACGATAAACCAACCCGAAAGATGTATAGTTATCTAAGTTCATGTAATGATTGCCGTTTTTATGTAGGCTTCCATTAACCTTAGTTAGAACTGTTTACAGTATAAAGTCTTTGTCGAAACTGAGCGAGCGAAGCGGAGTTTCCATTGAGGGCACTAGGAAGAAAATCGTGAAAATTTCTTTTTTCCCTGCCGCCTGTCAGTCATAAAATACATTCGGATAGATGGATTTCGATAAATTTTTTTCGATAGAAAACGTGATGACGATGCGCCGTTTGGCTGAACGCGAACAGATCATATGCCATGTTCCAGGTCAAAAGGTAAAAAAAACAGGTTTTGGGGGTTATTTACCAATTCTGGCCATACCCGTACCAATTTTACAGAGCTCACTTCTCGCGTCACAGGCTGTATGTATATCGAAAAAGAGACCACCAGCAGCACGAGCACACCACGAACTGCAACTTTTGCACTTCGACTTTTTGTAGGACCACTCCCTGAACATGGGCCGCTTTCGGCTCGAATGTGGTTCGTGGTCTCTTTGATTTGATTAGATTTTTACCTTTTTACTTTACAACGAGTGTCTATTAGATTGTCAAGCAAGTCGAATATAACGATTTTGTTTTCTAGAGTCTAACATGACTATATTATACCTTTTCATTGGGTTTAAAGGATCTTACGGTCGTCGAAGCTGATTTCCAAAATGTAATGTGTTTTCATTTGTTTGGTTGTGTATTGAGTGCAGGGCATGAATAATGGTCCATAAATAGGTTTTTCTGAATGCAGTTATTTGGTTAGTTACAGTGCATGCATATTTCTTGCTTTTTGTATGGTTTTCAGTGGATTTAGTGTGAATGAACTTTATTTGCATAGCACAGTTTGTCTGCAGCTGTTTTATTGCGTATTACGTGCAAAGCATCAGGAATAGTATATATAGGTTTTTCGGCAGGCTAAATACGATGGTTCGATTTTCTAAAGCCCAGCGTGAATATTTGATGTTTTTCAGACGTTTTCAATGGGTTTATAGTCAATTAACCCGATTTACAGACTAGTGTATATGGGGGTTTTCAGTATGCTGAATGCAATGGTTTGGTTATATAGAACCCAGCACAAATACTTGATGCGATCTCAGTTGACTTCGATGGTTTAGGGAGCACGAGGCTTGAGGATTTTAAACGAGTTCAGTGTTCCAGATGTTTTATGAAAGTATATACATCAAAAACAGGCTTTTGCAGGTGATTACACAAAATGATAACTTAAAAATGTAATCACGCTCGCTCCGGTTCACCGTCGCATATGAGATACGAGTTTTGGATTTTAATGACATTAACAATGAAACTTTAGGTTCGCATAACAGTATACTATTAAGGAAAATGGAAACTTAAATAATGTTAATTAAAGGTGTGTTGATGCGGTTAGATTTTCAGCGCAAAATTTGGAATTCAAAATCTGAAAACGCCATTTAAGTTAAGTAGTTAACGTTTGAGGAACTAGTATTTCATTGATATACATACATTACTACGATTAAATTTCTGGACATTACCGCAATTCCGTAGACTTAGCTATACTGCCAACCCTCTACACTGAAAACAACACCGAAATAGAAAATTTGTAAGATTTAACAAAAAACTCGTAAAATTTCGAAGCATAGTAGTTTTTTAAAAAATATATATTTTAACGGTTGGGTTCGAATTCTTTGGTCACGTTAGCTCGCTCGCTAGTCCACAATTACTTAGAGTTAACGGGTCAAAGTACAATAACAACGGTGTCAGCTATAAGCCCATGGTACTCTTTTTTGAATGGATTTTTTAGTTTGCGAGTGCGCTATCAAAATTTATCTTTCACAAAGATTGGCGCAGATTTCTTCTGAACTTTTGGACGCATAAGAGGAATTTGGGTGATGCGTGAACTTTGGGGTAATGTTTAAGCTGGGATATTCCGTAGCGTGAGTATAGTGAGTATTTAGTTCACAGAACGCCAGGTGTTTGAGGGACGTATCGCACTCTCCGTGGGATTTGTGGCTATGTTCACAACGACTATAATATTTATTGGAAACTGTTTACTTTATCACAAAATTACATGTGTAGTGAAAGTTAACAATTTATTTGATATTGTGTCGATCAATGTTTTCAAGTGATACTGAGCCTGTCAATTCAACTGTCCCAGAGTAGCATCTAGTATGCTGTTATCTCATACATTTTGAAACAAAATTTTGCTAACGAGACTTACATAATTCATACTGCTTTGCAATCACAGGTTTATATTTGAGCTTATGAAAATCTAAGAATAACATCTTTGAAATATACGTTGGGCCAAACCAGAAACAGCTAAACGATGTTCGAAAGTTTGGCTTATGTCAACTCTGAAAACTGAAGCTTATCCATGCGACAACAGAAGTTCAACCACTGAACGCAAAGCCCCAATGACTTGTGCACAGGTCTCCTAAATAGTGCGAACATCGAAGCTGGCCTATTATATTTTAAAGTTGACAGAACTGAAAATTTGATAACGTTGTTAATTAAGGCGAACCAATATAGAAATGTGATAAGTTATGCCTTTGGACCTGAAAAACTAAATTATAAATCGTTTTTTTAAACAACTGACCAAAATCGAAATCTATTTGAAGCTGATCTTCGGACCTTAGGTCCATTGCCAACTTGATAAAACTACGTACTATTAGCGTAAATGTTGTTTTACACTTTGCTAAATAGTTGCGAAATAAGATTTTACGATAATAACTTGCTTGAGGAAGCTTAGCGATGCGGGTAACTGTGACTTGTTTTAACAACACATTTTTGTTATAATTTAGAAATGCAACATTTTAAATGACCATTTTTTAATAAAAAATCACAATTTAGCTACGAATGTTTATTAATATTGATTGTTTATTAGTGGAGATAGACCGACGTGTTGGGCATGGGACTACTCAGATCTTAACTTATTTTTGCAAGTTGGACTTGAGACTACGAACCTAGTCCGTTTTGGCGAGCGCGACATGGAACAACAAGCCCAGCCCATTTTGGAAGGAAGACTTTGCTATTACAAGACTAAAATACGTTCTTGATGGGCGGAGCTTACACTAAAGATCTAGTCTGTTTTTGGCGAGTGGGACTTGGGACTACACAAGTCTTAACTTATTTTTTCAAGTTTAGAAATATAACGTTTTAAATGTCACATGTTCGAGATAAGTCCTAAATTAGATAACACTTTTTCTAGCTTATGAGTTATTGATACGATATTTTAAAAAATACGATTCTTAAAAATTTGCCTCCTCCTCCAGCAATTTTGAAAAAATACTGTCACTCTTGTTCAGGAGCAAAGGCAAAATACACATTTAATCATTTACTGTTCGATATTTTTGTAGATATATTATGATATGATATTATCATAGAGATGAAGTGATGATTATGTTGATATGTGAGTCCAGCTACGAGCAGCAAATATTTGGATTACTCACTGAAGATATGCTTAAAACATTGCAAATAATTATAAATTAATATAACTTTATATAGGTATAAAAATTAGGTTTATAAATCCAGCGTTTAAAAATCTATTGCGTGAGTAAACTTAAGGTGACCCCGCCAACCATCCTATTCTGTCATTACCGATATCGAATCGCAAACCGTTGTTACGGAAAACAGGCTTAATTTCATTCGGTTTTTCGCTAACCGAAAATTGGCAAAATCAAATCAAGCGCCAGAAATTATGGAACAGAATTTTGGCGATTTGAGTTTGCAGAAATTCTGCTCCCTAATGTATTATCATTTAAATTTGGATTATACAGTGTTCGCGAACAAATTTAATGCAAACGTGACGTCACAATCAAATCGACAAATTTTCGTTCTCAAACATTCGGGTAATTTTACTTCAATTTTCGCGAACACAAAATGGATAGATTTCAATCGCGAGGGCTGTGTTCGCGAACAGCTTTACGTCGAATTCCAATCGCCAAAAAGCGTTCCGTAACAAATTTTATCCAAAAATACAAAATAGGATGGTTGGCGGGGTCATTTTAAGTTTAGTCGCGCATATCAATAATTCATTCATCTCGATTCTACTCATAAAGCTAACGTAATAAACTGTAGCATTTTCGCAGCTGATGCTATTATGAATTTGAAACAATACCCGTAGGAACTAATAAAATTTTCATTGCAAAATATATCGTTTGAAGTGGTATATATTATATTAGGCTAGTTCGCAAAACTGAAAACTACTCAAAAGCGCCATCGCACGAGTTGCAATCCTCTAATTCTACCGGAATGACTTTACAGTTCAGCATGCCAACTATTAAGATAATACATAAATAAGTCCCAAGAGCAAGATCAGTATTATATTATCAAAAATAGTTTCAGAATTAAAATCATGATCTCAAATCTGTCTCTTGTTTGATCTCTAGTGGTTATTAAACTAATGTACATTTAGGCTGAAATCAAAATTCAACTGTATTAATACTGAGTGAGATTGATATGCGGAAGCAGCAGACAAACTGCGGAATTCTAAAGCATTGGGTAAAATGCAGATTGCTAGACTTAACATATTGTACCAGTTTGAAATATATAATGACCCAGCTTACTACACTCAAAATACTTTCCATGAAATTTAAAAGAAGTTTCTCTCATTTTTGACTTCATCAAAATATTCTTTTAAAATTCAAAGAGTTATTCTTTGAAATTTGAAAGCTAATTCTTATTAAGATAATCTTTGAAACTTCAAGGAATATTCTTTGAATTTTAGAAAAATATCTGGTTTTGCCAAACTCAAAGAAACTTCTTTTAAATTTAGTTGAGAAGTATTTTCAGTTTATGTTTACTAAGCATAATATAAACATTTATAATATAAATAATAATTAATAATTATACTTAATAATTAGTATAAATAAAAATTATATTATATAATATATATTATAATGATGTGTATTGAAATTTAATCACTAAAGTCGGCCCACAAAGCGAAAGAAGCGCCTTTCGAACTTGATTCATTCCACGACTACATTTAAGCCCAATCGACAAAAATTGGATAAATTGTAGTGAAAATTGGTGCAAATTAGCAAAAATTGGGTAAATTTATGAGTTTCTAAAAATTTTAAAATTTACGCCTCTGACTTTTCCCGCTGGGGACCTCTGTCACGTCTTCTGCCTGAACCATCTATAGCGCCCTCAGCCGACGGGACTTGGACACTTATAGTTTAAAGTTACATAAAGCCACACTATAATCGATACCGCGAAAAATGAAGCCCAACCAAATTTGAAGTGCTTAACACAAAATTCACATCGCCACACATGGGAACGTAAAATTATGAGACATTTTATAATGTAATCTATAATACGCAATAAGCTTATAACGGGCACAATAATATGTGTAGAGAAATTGCACTTGAAACTAGTCGGAACATTTTTGATTTTAGGTCAAGTATTCGGCGCATATTATAGTCTATTTAGCACGATAAATTCCACACGTAAAACTGTTATTTACGTGATTTTTATATCAATTGCTATTTCATGTTTTGCGAACTCATAATAGCTTTTTCAGACGGATCTGGTTGTATAACATGCAATTTGTTCAGCACCGAAATAAAACTGCTGGCCAATGTAGCTAACTTGTAGGGCCGCCTCCCAAACGCCGAACTATGCTGTTCATGTTTTCTAACGTTATTAATGCCCGGCACCGAAACGTGTCATGGGCCAAACTGCTAAACAAATCCTGGCTAAATTCTTGGTAGAAATATATAATTTAAAATAATTATTCAAATTTCCAAAAGGCTAAGAATTGAGATGATATTGTTAGACCACCGGTTATTGCGTGCACTTTGCGTTTATAAAACAGCCATAAAATAATGCCCGTAGAAACAAAAATTGCAAGATGCACAAGATCATTATTCCGGTTAGGTCAGGAACTAAGCGAATTGTAGGGGTTTCATTAGAACCATAAAAAAGCAATCTAATAAGTTCTTCGACTAAACGCTACTGGCTACGCCTTTGAGAAATCAATAAATCGACTAACTCTAATACACAGCATTTGGTAATTAGCTTATGAATAAGAATGAGCTCATTAAACACTAATACTAACAAATTGTGAAGGGCGAATTAATCGCAAGATTTATAAAATTAAAATACCTGCTGCTTAAGAACCAATAACTTAGGGTACAAAATATCCCAATCAAACAGTAACTGTGTCTTTGCAGCTTCTACGTTCAAATTTGAATAAGTTAAACCATATGGAACGTAATTTTAATTTAGCTTAATATGAATAAACTTACACTTGATTTGCCATTACTAACATATATTTTTTGAAATAAAACATTTTATGGCTTTTGACATATTTAGTCCAGTCTAAATTATTTAAGTTTAACAATATTATCATACGGCTCGGTTAACCCGAACAACCGTATCTAAAAATTGTATTACTTACTGTTGCCAGGGGTTAAATTATCGACTACGATTGATTTGCTGTCGCTATAATTTCTCAACTGAAAGTATTTTAAAAAATTTTTTTATGTTTTTCCTGTATGGCGCATATAGTGATCACTACTGACTTTCAAACGAGGCTGACGTCGCTAAAGACTGTCAAAAAACTGTCGCTGTATTAGAGTTGAACTTGATCTAAGGTATTGAAACTCAACGGTAACACGATTTATATATCTTAGATAAGGTGATTGTAAAACGTATATATCGTTCCTCATACTATTTCAAGCCGGCAATGTTTCCTAAGTGCTGAATCGTTATATAACCTTAAAACAGATACGCTACCATAACGAATAATTATTTTATGGTTACTTCCGATCAGGGGTGTCACCAGAAAATTTGAACGTGGAGTACAGTGTGAGAGTCAACTCAACATCGTAATTTAACGATATGTAGAAAAAAAATTTTGTTGCAGTTGTGAACTGGGGGACAGGAATATCAAACTGGTGGCATGCCCCAGTGCCCCATTGGCGACGCCCTTGCTTCCGATATACTGTCGTAAATGAAAAAAATATAAACAGATCGGCTGTTATGTCTATGAAGTCGCTAAACTTAATATGCTACAAATCTGAGCGTCGTCCGTCAGCTATAAAGTGGTAGCGATTTATCAAGCTCAATTCTAGAAATGTTTTAAACTTCGTTGGAAAACTTTTTTATTTCTATACGGATCATAGGTTTTGAAACGTTTAAAACTATCTGATTAGTCTTTGACTATAAATAGAACCAATCGAAACTAACAAGCAACATAAATAAAGCGTAACTGAAGAATGAGTAGGAAAATTTCTATTATTAAGACCCAAATCGTAAGTAGCAGCAGTTTCGATTGTTCAAGTATGCGGGATACCACAGCAGGAGTCGGCCAACTGCTGTCCCGCGCTTACCATTGATTATACCTTGCATGTCAATGGCTTAAATAGATTTTAAATGCTTACAATCGCGACCGTTTAAGTCCCAGCCGTGTATGTAGGTTAGTTGTTCTCATGATAAACTTCTAACTAAACGCTTAATTAGGCCAGATTTGCAAATTAATGCGCTACTTGTATTTGATGAATTTAAGAATATTATAAAATTGGTTTCAACCTGAATAAATGTTCTATAAAGTCATTAAATTTTATCGCAGCGAAATACTTTATGCTATCTTTTCGATCACAAAAGTAATTACAGGTTTACTCTACGGTTCCCAAGAGCAGAAGCGATAATTACTCTTATGATATTTTATAGCGTAATTCTTATATAATTATTTGGTATAAATATCAAGATTTCTGTGAAGGGTTTAGACGACGGCGTATTAAATTGGCCATAAGAGTGCCTAATAATTGAAATCTACAAAACCACATTTATTGTCAGTTTCGATTTGACTGTTGTTTAGCAAGTAAGAAAGCAACTTTGAATTAATGCGAGAAGCTGCAACCTCCTTTAATTCAGATAAACTTTGAGACCTTAAAAAATTATAAATATTTTGTTGAATACTTTTGACCAAAGAAAATATTTCCAGTTTATTTATCCTACTCATTGCCTGAAACATATTGGGCTGGGCACATACTTTTGTGGTAGAACGGTTTCGTAGTGCCATGTGCAAGATCCGAAACCAAACCGAAACAAAAAAGTAGCTGCAGGACCCAAAAATTTTACATGATCGCTAAATTAGAACGACGTCTAAAAACCGGAGGTTAGTTTGACGTCGACCGAATAATTTATTCGTATATTCATGACCAAACCAAACCGACACAAAAAGTAACTACGGGTCCCCAAAATTTTTCATGATCGCTAAATTGGAACGACGTCTAAAAACAGGAGGTTAGTTTTACCTCGACCGAATAATTTATTCGTATATTCATGACCAAACCAAACCGACACAAAAAGTAACTGCTGGTGCCGAAAATTTTTGTGAACGCTAAATCGGAACAACGTCCAAAAACGTGAGGATAATTTGAAGTTTACAGAATAATTTTTTCAGATATTTAGGACTACATAGTCATGAAACTTATTCCTAAGTAAGTCTGTTTAATCAAGAAAAAATTATCCAAAATTAAACGTTTTTTATCAAAAATTATTTTAAATAGCACTGCTACGTTAAAAAATGTTTTTAAGTAGGACTGCTTAGGAAAAAATTATACCTTACTTACTTAAAAATTAAAAATTACTTAAAAAATTAAATTATAAAATTTATTTAATAAAAAAATTATTTCCAAGAAGTACTGCTTAATCGAACCAAAAAGTTATTCCTAAGTGTCTTTTCTTACGATATTCCTTGATGCGAAAATTTGAAACTACTCGATCCTAATTTATTTACGTCCTAAACAGCTATATGCATCTTTAGGACATAAATATGTTGTCTTTTTGATCATAAACACGGACTGCTTTATCGAATCAACAAGTTATTCTTAAGTTTCTTTTCTTAGGATATTCCTCGATGCGAAGGTTTTGAAACTACTCGATCCCAATTTATTTATGTCCTAACGTGCTAGGTGCAATGGTTCAGTTTGGTATATGTTCCGGAAGAAAATATGAAAACAACGAATATAAAGATAATGAACATATATCATGTGATGGTGATCATGTATTTCATTATAAAATTTAAGTCTGTTTTAATAGGCGCATGATATTTCTCATAAGACGGAGGGAGTACTCTGCGAGAACATGGTGTCAACAGAAAATGATATAAAGAGAACTAACTGGGGCATGGTGGGACTATTCACAAATTGTATTATCTCATTGCCAACAAAATTACAGCACATCCTCAACAAGTTGTTAGAAATTGGTGAGTGTAGATGAATATTGTATCTGGATCGTTTTCTCGAACCACCAGGTCAAATACACCGGCTGGCTAATCGGCTTGCCTATTGGAAGGTCAACTGAACCCTAGGTAGATAAACTAAACCCTATATACAACTGCTTAAAAATTTAATGGACAACGTTTGGACATCTGTTGTATCTGTTAGGAATACCATTAGCTCGCAAACAAGTAGAAACGAAGCGTTTCAGCAATTGCTAATTTTGTGAAATCCACTTGTAACAGGCTTTGTGTTTGCTGTAAATTGGACACTAAAACCTGCTTAGTCATATTCACAGCATTACAATTTGCGATATAAACAAACAAAAACAAATTTTCACGATTGTTACCCCCAATGCTCTCACTAAAAACTCCGCGCGGTGTGTTCGTTGCGTTTCAAAAAAGAGTGCTCAAAGTGGATTGTGCAATGGATTCAGTTGTTTACTGCAGCTATAAATTTACTTATACTTAGCCTAAAACAGACTTTTGGACTGTCTGTTTATTCATATTCACAACATTACAATATGGGATACAATGTTTGTAAGGTTATGATGGGTACCACTTAGCATTTGATATTATAGGAAGCCGAATCCAATATAGGCGAAAATTTATATTGGAAGATGATTTTGTCTAACCAATTAATAGTTTTGTCAATCTGATATGATTTTGAAGCTTTATCAACAAAGCAATAGCTATTAGTACCTTCTTACGTATATAACAATTGTTATTATCAAAAGTCCAGAGCCGCCGTTAGTACCCCCCTACCCCCCTAGGGGGGGGGGGGGGCTCGCGCCTTACAGGGGCCTCATCTCATGGCCTCTGGGTGGCGTTGAAAAGGTGAAAAAGTTGGGAGCCGCAGCGCAACCTCAAGCACCTTTCGTAAAGTAAATGTACACGATATACAAATTTAACCTCAGAGGGTAGAAGCCTAATCGTGAGTATGAGTTTAACCGTTCCGTGGTTCAAAGCTAGAGTTTTTACTGGCCGCCTGTTTTACGGACATACACGAAAATGTATTTAGGTCAGCGTCTATGCAACTAATGTATAGCATTTGGTGTGAAATAAACTAGTAGAGGCCTTGAGGCCCCTGGTTATATTCCAGTGTTATCTACGTGATAAGTCTTGACGGTTAAAATAAATATTAGTATTAGTAATTTTGTTATAATTTAGGTATAATAATATTAAATTTTGATATATGAAATATGTGTTCGTGAAATGAGTCAACGGGTATTCGAAAGTGGTGCTTCAAAGCGCAAACGTGCAAAGGAGTAGGCTATAAGGATGCCGTTAAAATATTGCAAAGACTGTTTATAAAATTATGACCATGCATACTATCATAATTTAAAAGACAAACATTTTTACAATACGTAACTGAACGCGTTACATA
>JASANE010023476.1:0-34586 GCA_030248225.1 Trileptium ribeirensis
TCAAAGGTGTGCTGCAAAAAGAGTGGGACGGCAGTGATCTGCAATAATTTTGTTATACCCGTTTCAGTCATTTTTCTCACGAACTCATTCTATGAGCATGTATGTACATAGGTCTTCAAATTTTCACTACAATCGAACACACTTGCCACAAAGAGTCGCCAAGGATTAACACATGTCATTTTGTTCTCGTCAAAATTTTCCGCGCACCTTCGGGGGTGCTAAGCCTCTATTGGTGACTAGTAATTTTGGGTTCGTCTGGGTATTATATTATGTAAATGTGCTTGCAAATAGCAACTTTGAATTGGATAGTTACTAGGACATATAGAGAACAAGTGTTTGATATTATGCGGGATTCACGTTATAATGTCCCCACCAGTTGTAACTTTTGTGCCTCTGTAGTGTAGGCTATACCGTAAAGACAGTGACAGCGACACCCATATCATATACAAAATATGAGGGTGTCAGGAACACCCTTAGCTACTGTATTTTGGCAGTAGAGTGCCGCGGGAATCCTATTGTGCTGCAGTGACAGTGTGGCAGACACCGTATAGTGTTTAATATGATTTAAAGTTGGATTAGATAAAAAGCAAATAATAAGTAGTTTTTGTGAAACCATGCCGTATCAGGCATAAGGCGATCGGATTGATTTTTATTAAAGTGTCTGATATAACAATTTATATTTCGTTAGTTTGTACGGTGTACAGAAGACTAGTATGATAGTTTCTGTATAAAGTTAATATATTCTTTCAGCATGGATTTATTAATGCTTAATAAATATTATAGTAGCTACCTTAATAAGTTGTATCTGCGGTAAGGTTTGTCGGCCATCTTTGTAAGCTGTAGAAATCTGTGGCTAGAGAACTTTTGCGTTGGTTTAACGTAATGAACTATTCTATACGTGAACTTGTAGGAGGCTAACCTTCTCATTATCGAAACATCATAGAAAATTTTAGTAACTATGACCAATTGTTTAAAGGAAAATGACAAATTTGTGGGCGTGAATTGAGATAAGGAGAAAATTATGGCTACCTGCGTCCTACATTTTAACTGCGCAACCTTCTTTCTCTACCCACATGAATATTATTTAAGGCAGCTTAAACTGGGTACATATTAAATTATACATTGTAGCAGGTATGGCTTTCATAACGTTTGGTTATTAAAAAGTTTGCTTCACCGTAAAGCTCATCCGTAGTCCTTTATTAGTTTGCTTTTGTATTAAATGCATTGGTAGTCGAAATCTTGGTAATATGCCGTTTGTGCTGCACGGGAGAACGGTGCTAGTACGGCTATTTTATAATTCCCAAGTTTGTTTTTGGCATAAAAATGCGCAGCACCAGTAACTTGAATCAGAATATAATTTTTGGGCTAACGAATGGCAACTTAGCTTATCATATGCTAAATGTACAGTACTCCATATGGGATCTAAAAATCCACAGTTAGAATAGCAAATAGTAAATCACGGTCTAACTGTAAACACTTATATCAAACCCCTAGGAGTCTCAGTATCTAATCTGCTCAAGCCAGCTTCACTGCGTCGTTATATGTCAGAAGGCCTATCGTATTGTTAACATGCTATTTCGCTGTTTCGTAAACTCTAATTATAACGTTTTTTGGCTGCTTTTATGTCTTATGTAGTCCCAATCCTAGAATACGCATCACCTGTATGGTCCCCACGCACAGTAGGAAATATCGATAAAGCTTGAAAATGTTCAACGATATTTTGCGAAACGTAATTTTGCCAGGGCACGCCTGCCCTACGCTTCGTATTTAGACAGACTTAAGTATCTCAACTTAAAGCCCTTACAGTTGAGACGCTTGCATAATGATTTAGTAGTTGTCTTCAAGTCAGAAATTTTTCTGCTGGATATAAGGACCTGTTTGAACTGTCTTGTGTAACTTTCACATAAGGTCATTTCTTAAAATTAAGAAACCACAACGCAAAACTAACGCTTTGGATCATTTTCTAACTGCTCGAATTGTAAAGCATGGAACCAACTTCTAGCTAGGGTAATGAATCAACCATTAATGCGTCTAGTCTACATAGTTTCAAGAAACTACTCGATAAAGTTGATTTAATCAACTTTTTAAAATTTGATCGAAATATGTAATCAGAAATATAAGTGGATTTACCCCCTTTTTCTGATTTAATTCGTTTATTGACTGGTCTTGTAATTCATGTTTATTTAAACTTGTGCTATATGTTGTGTTATATTTGCATACGGCTGGCAGAGGATGTTGCAGTTAGGTTATTTCTTAATGGCTGTGCTCGCGATTTTGGACTTAACTCCGGATGCAAAACCCTTCGAGCTGCAACATCCAATCACCGGTAATAAACGATATACTACTACTATATTTCTAATATTTTGCGTAGGAGCAGTTCAAACAAACCTAGGCACAAAATCGTATTTAATACGCAACAAATATATATTCAGAAATACGCCAATTCAGTAGTGAATTGTGCTGACATAATAATAATATTAAAACATTTGTAACATAAAACTGCAAACGCGTCACAAAAGCGCTATGCATGAACATCAATAAAGTCTGATGCTACAAAAATTCATCAAAAAGATGGGTACATTTGAGTTTTAAGTTTAGATTTAAATTGGGATAAATCAAGATTTGGATTTCGTAAAATACTTGGTAAGGTGTTGCATTCGGATGGTTCCAGAAAACGAAAACTTCTTTCGCGTTTCGTCAATTCAAACTCAAACTCAAAATTTATTAAGGATAGTTTCATAAAGACATACAAACAACGCATTATACATTAAATCATTAAACAGTATCAAAAATATTTTATATTAACACCAAAATGCATCGTATGTCTTGATTTGAATATACTCAAAGAGGGTGCTGACACAACATGTTCGCTAAGTTGATTCCATTCAAGAACAGTTCTGTATGTGAAAAAATGTTTTTTACAGGCCAGGTTATATCTTGGGCGAGTAAGCTTTTTAGAATGACGTCTGGACACATAGTTAGATTCGTAAAAACAGAAAAATCTGTTGCATTAAGGCAAGTGAGTCCATTAATTATTTTATATAGAAAAATTAAATCTCTCATAATAAACCTCACTTTAATAGTAGGCAAACCTAAAATGTTCAGTCTTTCACTGTATTCATATCTGGAAAAACCGGTGAGTCTTTTAGTGAAGTAATCTTGTGTCTTTTCCAATTTATCAATATCACCTTGAAAACCGGGTCCCCAAATTTCAGAACCGTAAGACAAAACACTAGTAACATAAATATTATAAAGTTTAACGAGCAAATTAACATCTCTGGTTACAAAATTACGTAGTATTGCATTGACCATGATCTTACTTCGTTTTACGACTAAATTAACATGTTCATGGAAGCGTAGATTAGACGAAACAATAATTCCAAGATTACGACATGAACTAACAACTGGCAACTCAACATTTTCAACCAAATATTTAGTTTCATTAATATTTCTACCTAAACTTAAAACAAAAGATTTATCAACGGAAACATCCAATTGCCAATACTGCATCCACTCTATAACAGCATTAAGCTCTGTTTGTAGAATATTGGTATCACCATTGTTTCTAGGAACACAGTAATACAATTTAGAATCATCCGCATACAACTGAATAGTACAATTTTCTAAAACAGTAGGAAGGTCATTGGCAAATAACATGAACAGTGTAGGCCCTAGTTTAGATCCTTGCGGCACGCCACTTAAGAGGTCAATATAATCCGACAAAACACCATTTATTTTAACCCGCTGCCTCCTGAGTGTTACAATCTCTCTTAATATGTTTAGAACTTTGCCCTGAATTCCCAAAGCCTCTAGCTTCAACATTAACTTCGAATGAGAAATAGAATTGAATGCTTTTTTCAAATCCAAATATACAATATTAACAAAATCACCACGTTCCACCGCATTGACCCAACTATTCATAGATGTCAATAAATTAGTAATTGTAGATCTACCAGGAAGATAGGCATGTTGATAATCGCTAATAATACCAGAATTAATACAAAAATCAAGCAAAAATTCATTAATAATATGTTCAAATGGTTTAAACTAATTACACAAAACACTGACGTCTCCATAATTTTGTACATCTGCCCTAGATCCCTTGTTTTTAAAGATGGGTGTAACATTTGCATCTTTCCAATTCCGCGGTATAACACAAAAATTAAAAGCAAAGTTATACAAAATACTGAGTGGAATAGCCAAAGCTGTTTCGAATTCTCTGAAAAATATAGCTGGTATTTGATCGGGGCCCAAAACGGAATTACGCTTAAGACGTCTGATAGCAAGTTCCACACGTTCAGGAGAAAAATCGGCCCAATCCCAGTTGGGGGGGGGGGAAATTATTTTACGCTTGCTATAGCACCCATCTTTTGGAAACTATGCCCCCATAGTCTCTGTACCCCCAATCATCTCTCACCCCCAAAAGAGATCACTTCGTGATCAGGTTCGCCCCTTTTGGAAACATAAACCTTGATGTTGAACTCATTATTCTATGATTTAGGATGGGTTGCTTTTTGGCTTTTGGAGGCTTTTTTTCAAACTTAAGCCGCCTTCGCTTCGCTCAAAAACTCTACCCCCCCTTAATCCCCCCATGGGTAAAAAACGTCCGCTCTTTCGATTTAGAATGGTTTTGAGGCTCTAGGGTCAAAGGGTAAGTCCCCAGGGTACTCCTAAAAAGGGGTTTTTCAAAAAATGAACATTTTAAAAAGTGACGATTTTTAGAAAATTGACTATAACTTTTGAAAGGAGTGATGGATTTGGATGAGGTCTTCACCATACAATGTGGAATTTAATAGGCTTTCATATGATAACAAAAAATCGTTATAAAGTTTAGTGATTTTGCAACGAAATTGCCTCCATTCAACTCCTCTCGTCATTCCGCGTCTAACGGTATATAATATGTCCATGTTATTACGAAAAAATTTTTTTTCATTTTTTTCCATAATTACGGAATTACCCTGCATCACTTACCCACATTGCCCCAACTTCCCCATCACTAAACTTTATAACGATTTATTGTTATCATATGAAAGCCTATTAAATTCCACATTGTATGGTGAAGACCTCATCCAAATCCATCACTCCTTTCAAAAGTTATAGTCAATTTTCTAAAAATCGTCACTTTTTAAAATGTTCATTTTTTGAAAAACCCCTTTTTAGGGGTACCCTGGGGACTTACCCTTTGACCCTAGAGCCTCAAAACCATTCTAAATCGAAAGAGCGGACGTTTTTTACCCATGGGGGGATTAAGGGGGGGTAGAATTTTTGGGCGAAGCGAAGGCGGCTTAAGTTTGAAAAAAAGCCTCCAAAAGCCAAAAAGCAATCCATCCTAAATCATAGAATAATGAGTTCAACATCAAGGTTTATGTTTCCAAAAGGGGCGAACCTGATCACGAAGTGATCTCTTTTGGGGGTGAGAGATGATTGGGGGTACAGAGACTATGGGGGCATAGTTTCCAAAAGATGGGTGCTATAGCAAGCGTAAAATAATTTTTCCCCCCCAACTGGGATTGCGCCCAAGATCCTGCTAATTCTGCATTATGTTTTACGAATGTCAATTTCGTGTCGAGTGTGACGCCTAAAATCTTTATTGCATCAATGGGATTGATCGTCCCATCTCCAAAGTCTAGGGATGGAGCGGCATATTTCTGCCGACAAAAATATATTTGTCCAGTTTCCGATTTGCTTTAATTTGTTGTTATAAAACAAAATGTCCAAAGAATACTTCATGTGCTGCCGCGTTTTCAAAACATTTCAGACTATCTCCAACATCCCAATTACTCTCAACCGACTTGATTCGGCTTTCCGCTGTCCAGTCTATCATTTGCCTTCGTGGTCGCGACAATGTGCTTTGTCTGAAAGCTGAGCAAGCGGAACCATCATGTGGGTGCCAGGTGCGTAAGGAAACGAATAAACTCTGTATCGATGTAACAACCAGATGTTCGTCACCGCTATAAAAATATCTGATTTCATCCGCATACCTGTGAATATTGAAACCTCCAGCAGTCATGATTTCGATCACCGCAGCAAGAAATATGTTGAAAAGGACTGACACTGCCTTATGGACTGCACTCTGTGATACCATATACTTTGACATTGTTCTTCCATGTTGAACGCTTTGTTTCCTGTTTGTCAAATAAGAATAATCAGAACGTAGTGAAACGTAGTGGAGATTGTGTGTTGCAGGGGTGAAATCTTAAATTCTGTGTGTGTGCTCGACCATAACTCGAGAACGCCTTAACCGATTTTCATGATCTTGGACTCGTTCGAACCGCCATAGTCGATTTACCGTGTACATCCCCGAGCGTTTGTTGATTTGGGTTCTGGTTGCGTCAGAGTTCCCGCGCAACAGGGAAACAGTGAAAACTGATATTTTTACAGTAAAAACTGGGAATTTTGTCATTTTGCAACAGGGAAAAAGTTGTGAATTCTAAAACTAAATTTAACTAGCATATTTGGGAGAAATTCACGGTCTAACTCGTTTTCATTTTTTTGTATTAGGTTCCATTTATCCAAGGAACCGGTTTTAACACTTCGGCTTTTGCATATCCGAACACCAAAATGTTGATATTAATTAAATAACTTTAACATTATATTATAGTTAAACACTTATTTAAATATTTAAATCGCGACTAATTTTCGGAAATTTGAATTAAATGTGAATTTGGCTCAGAAAGCGGCTGCCTCTGATGTACCAGGTGCTTCTATAGTGGTTCCTCATAGTCGCAACCCCCGATTTATTCTCAGTTTGAAACAGGGATTTTAGGCTCTGGAGACATGGAAAAACACGGAAAATGGTACCCGAATTTCGCGGGAACCCCGTTCCGGGGTCAGGGGTCAAAATGTGAGTTTTTGGCCCCATTTTAGTACCCTTCACGGAAGCAAGGTTATTTTTATCTCAACTATCTATATAATTTTTTCTCTACATGGTGTTATTTCATAGTAAAATGATAAATGCCGATGCCTCTTTTTTGTTTTTCGATTAAGGCTCCGATTCTGGATTTATGGGGTTTGACGTGTGAGGTATGGCACCCTCATGGTTCCTCGTCCCAAAATTAGAAAATTTGTTCTGACGTCCTGGGCGGCTGAAAAGTTTCACTTGAAGGTTTTCCGGCATGGGAAACTCATTGCCGGTGCCGGCTTTGTTCAGCGAACCATGGTTCCATGGCTACGGGGATAAGGCGCCCCATGGTTGGGGTCAGGGGTCAAAATGAGGGTTTTTAGTACCCATCACGGAAGCAATGTTATTTTTATCTCAACTATCTATATAATTTGTTTCTCTGGATGGTTTTATTTCATAGTGAAATGATAAATGCCGATGCCTTTTTTTGTTTTTCGATTAAGGCTCCGGTTCTGGATTTATGGGGTTTGACGTTTGAGGTATGGCACCCTCATGATTCCTCGTCCCAAAATTAGAAATTTGTTCTGACGTCCTGGGTGGCTGAAAAGTTTCACTTGAAGGTTTTCCGGCATGGGAAACTCATTGCCGGTGCCGGCTTTGCTCAGCGACCCATGGTTCCATGGCTACGGGGATATGGCGCCCCATGGTTGGGGTCAGGGGTCAAAATGAGGGGTTTTAGTACTCTTCACGGAAGCAAGGTTATTTTTATCTCAACTATCTATATATATAATTTTTTCTCTGGATGGTTTTATTTCATAGTAAAATGATAAATGCCGATGCCTCTTTTTTTCGATTAAGGCTCCGGTTCTGGATTTATGGGGTTTGAGGTATGGCGCCCCAATGGTTCCTCGACCCACAATTTGAAAATTTGTTCTGACGTCTTGGGCGGCTGATAAGTCTAACCTGGGGGTTTTCGGGCACAGGGAACTCATTGCCGGTGCCGGCTTTGCTCTGCGACCCATGGTTCCATGGCTACGGGGATATGGCGCCCATGGTTGGGGGTCAGAGGTCAAAATGAGGGTTTTATTACCCTTCACGGAAGCAAGGTTATTTTTATCTTAACATTCGAATTTCTTTCTCTGGTTGGTTTTATTTCATAGTAAAATGATAAATGTCGATGCCTCTTTTTTTGTTTTTCGATTAAGGCTATGGTTTTGCAGTTATGGGGTTTGGTTTGAGGTATGGCACCCTCATGGTTCCTCGTCCCAAAATTAGAAAATTTGTTCTGACGTTCTGGGCGGCTGAAAAGTTTCACTTGAAGGTTTCCGGCATGGGAAACTCATTGTGGTATTGGTTTCAGTCTGCGACCCATGGTTCCATGGGTACAAGCTCGGTTTTTTGGGTCCGCAGGTGTGTCTGGACCCAAATATTTTTTCGTAGACCCAAAAAAATTTTGCTGGAACCAAGCTGGAACCAGGGCAGTTGTACATTGTTGCTTACTGCTGGTTTCATGGATGGCCCTCGTCCTTTATCCTTTCTTGGGACTGGCAGAGAAAAATTTATGTATTTGTAATAATGTAAAATTGCGTTTCGTAATTACTTTCTTTATAGTGTAAAAATTCGTGAAATTCTTTAGCCGAAAATTGTAAATCTGGACCCATAGTTTAAGGTCTGGACCCAAAAAAATTTGCTGGACCCAACCTGGACCCAGGGTTTATTTGAAAAACCCTGGGTACAAGGGTATGGACCCCTTTAGTTCGTGGGCAGAGGTCAAAATGAGATTTTTTACACCATTTTAGTACCTTCACGGAAGCAAGGTTAATTTTATCGTAACATTCGAATTTCTTTCTCTGGTTGGTTATATTTCGCAGTAAAATGATAAATGCCGACGCCTCTTTTTTGTTTTTCGATTAAGGCTCCGGTTCTGGAGTTATGGGTTTGAGGTACCCTCGCGGTTCCTCGACCCAAAATTTGAAAATTTGTTCTGACGTCTTGAGCCGCTGATAATTTGCACCTGAGGGTTTTGGGGCATGGAAACTCAGTGCCGGTGTTAGTTTTGTTGTAACTTGTGCTGGTATTGTGTGATGTCCACATATAGCATATCGACGAATGCTATCGAGAGCTGATTTGATGTGCACGCTAAAGGCGTAGGTGTACCTATGCTTTACTACGTTCTGCAATCTCGATAGAGTTACTAGTTTCGCGGATTTTGTTCCCTATGCTAGCCTAGTTTTAAAAATTATTGTGTACGTCAAAATGACGACGTGTTAGAAAGCTATGATGTGTGAATATAACATATTTTATGAGCTCTGATAAGTTTCTATCTTTGTTGACTGTATATATATTATTTGCGGAATTCAGCTGGATTCGTGAGTACAGAGTAACACAATTAGTCCATATGACAGATTACCATTTGATGCAGTTTTATTAGCACATTTGATCGTTGCTTGAAGTAACGTGTGTCATTGCTCTCGCCCAATTTTAATATCTACCCGATTTGTAAAGTGATAATTATGTGGTCATAATATTTTAGTTTTGTATATACGTATATATTCTCTTAATATTGCGCTGATTTTTAGCGCAAAATGATTTCAAGTATGTTGGATTCTGGAAGTGTAGTACATAGTCGTTCTGTTCAAAATAGTAGGTATGCGGTGAATATTCACATTCGTATTTGCGCATATTTTCACGGTATTGAAAGTTCGCGCTCGCATTGTCAATATTTTTGTTGTGAATGTCGATTGGCTAACGATGTAAATCAGGCGCAATGTCCAGTATTGCAACCAGTCCGTGCGGATCGAAAATAAGAATTCGTCGTTTTCCAAAACCACGCTGCGCCATGTTAAAGTCGCATAAGTTTTTGGTTATGCTCAGATGTAGTTGCTATAGAAGATAGGAGCATCGTCGGAACCACTCCACTATCGTGTATCGTGCTATAACACTGTCTCTGTGTTGCAAATTAACAGAATCTATCGGTAACGATAAACTTCTAAACTATCTGCAAATTAGGAAGTATTTCTTGATAATCGTTCTACATGCACTCATATTTTAGAATCTTTGGTAAACTGGAGTCTTTCGGTTGATAGTGGAAAATTTGTTGATGTTTATATAGATTTTGCTAAAGGGTGATAGCGTCTCGCATGCCAAACTGATCCACGAACTTTTTCTTCCTTCGGAGTCTCAAATCATCTTAAAATACGATAATAGGAATCTAACATGGAACTATTGGGAAAAAGTCCTATAGTCGCGAAGCTGCTCTGAAATACCCCGTTGTCGTCATTCTGAAAGCGCCCAAAACGTGAAAGTTCGATTTCAAGGCAGTCAGTGTAAGAGCGTTGGACACCGTGGCATCCATATGGTTTCACATCGGAATGATCTGCCCGTAATCTGGGTTCTGTCTTATCGCGGCTTTTCAGTAGCATTGCAGTTTCCATACTAGCTGAAAATAGTACCATCGTACACCTAGAACTGTATTCATAGCTTTCTATCTATCTGGACTGCTTTATTTTTGAAACCATCGTCTATCACAGTACGTAGTGATGATGTGGAGTTCCGTAGTTGTCGATATACCAACTTGATAAGCGTGTTGGTGCCTAAACAAGTCTGCTAATTTAAGCAGAAGCTGTTCACTCGCTAATCCTGTAGACTGGGTTTCAGAATAACAGTTTCTTTGACATTCTCCAGACCATTTGAACATAACCGTGTAGTATGCAATCAATATATATATATAGCTCCTTTAGGATTACCGATAGTTCCTCGATACAAACCTATAAAAACACTGGTGTATGTGATCAATTCTTGCCGGTTTTTGGGACTTGAACGTTCAAGTTTCCAATTGACCTCTGTGATTCGTATTTTGGAAGATTTTAAGTTCTTTAGTGTAAGCATAATAAAGTCAACCTGCAGGAAAGCGAATTTCCACTAACTCAGTAAGGATATCATGCTCGGTATCTGCATAGATAAGATACCATCATGCATGTTTATACCCCAGATAGTTTTCTCAACTTTAACTAATCACTGTGCAATCATGGACATTTCATCGTATCAATGCCTTCGTGCAGTTTTATCCATTATAGTGCGTGAGAACTTGAAGGCGATAGGACTCCGAAAACAGGACATGTTATATAGGAGAAAATGGAGAGAGAAGCTAACGTCATGGTGCAGCCAAGGCAACGGATTTCAACGACTATAATCCTGATGATGATGGTGAATCGTAGCTTTAATCTTTTGAGTTCTTGTCAGTATTTCATGCCGTCCTCAGTAATAATTTTATAAACCCTTCTATACATTCTCCTGTAGAAACATCTACATTCCTCCAGTTTAGTAATTCATCATTGTGTTTCCTTTTTGTCGTACTCCTACTTGAGGTTATAGTACAAGTAGGTTGATACACTCTCATACTTGCTGTTTGTACCTGTATAACCGCAGTGTCTAGTTCCTCTTGTTGACGGAGGCAAGACGAGCCACCGAAGGTGGCGAGTCGCAGCCGGAGGCGTACATTTAACTTTATATATATCAATATACTAGACGCAAAATTTCAATTTTCTCTGTGACTTTTTTTTGTTTGTCACAGACAGGTCTGCAGGTTGAACGCCTGTGCCGATTTTAGAAATTTTTTCTTCTTCGTGTTGCATATTCTCTTGCGGAGTGCCCTTTCATTGAGCACTTTTTTCTACGAAAATTGCTTTGTACTCAAAATTAAGCAAATGTTGCTCAAACTTAGGGATTTTTGCCATTTTTTCAGCTTTTTCACCGCATCTCGACAACCGTTCGTGCTATTTCGGCGATTTTTTTACATAAAAAAATATACCAGCCCTTGCCTCTAACAATTGGTATCAACACCAATAACTTCTGGTCCAGTATAAAACTATTAATCACGGAAGCAGTTAGTAGATTTATTCCCAAACAATCTATTAATCGGAACTATGCCCCTAAATGGGCAGACAGGTCATATAAACATGCATATTGTCGTCAGCAAAACTGCCATCGACAGTATAAGCGCTCACAGCTTACCTTAGACTTGGAGCGATATCAAGCGGCATCCGTGGTGACAGCGAGAAAGGCAAATCGTGCACTGTCACGATATGAATATTTAATCGCGGCAAATATAAAGAATGATGTGAAGTCATTTTGGACGTATGTGAATGGTAGAGTAAAAGCTAGACCTGGTGTTGGACCACTAAAACTTCCCGACGGTTCCGTCACCGCTTCCGAGTATGATTGTGCTCGCTTATTCAGTGAACACTTTTCAAAGATGTTCGTTGACGAGGATTTAAGCAATTTACCTCGGTTGCCTTGTATATCTCCGGTTACAATTACGGACGTGATTTTTCATGCGGATATAGTGACGAACAAGTTAGCGCATATAAAGAAATTTGCAGCGCCTGACATCGACTCTATTTAAAACATTGTTTTGTTTGAATGTCGAGACGTCCTTTGTAACAACCTTGTAAATCTCTTCAAATCTTCGATGCAAACAGGAGTTTTGCCGTCTGACTGGAAGTCTGCTATTGTAACTCCAATTTTTAAAAAAGGCTGCAGATTTGACGTAAATAATTACCGACCCGTCAGTCTCACACCTGGCGTCTCCAAGGTAATGGAATCCATTATCGGAGTCTTTATTATTGATCATTTAACACGCAACCAGTTACTAAACAAGTCTCAATTTGGTTTTATGCGCAAGCGGTCAACGGTCACCCAATTGGTTGACTATATTCAATGGGTTGTCCAAGTTGTCAATAATGGTGATTGTGTGGATTCTATCTACTTAGACTTAAGTAAAGCCTTTGACCGAGTACCTCATACGCGGCTTCTTATAAAATTAGAATCAGTAGGAATCACTGGGAACTTACTTCGTTGGTTAAAGGCATTCGTTTGCGATCGCCAGCAAGCGGTTGTAGTCAACGGATTTAGGTCAAATTGGACTGACGTACATAGCGGAGTACCACAAGGCACTGTCTTAGGTCCAATTCTGTTCCTTATCTACTTCAATGATGTCGATAGCTGGGTATCCGGTGCCCTTCGCAAATTTGCCGATGACTCCAAGTTGTTTCGTCGTATCCATAGCCATAACACACTAACGACTTTGGATATAAGGGACCTACAGCTTGACATCGATGCTTTTGCCGCATGGGCTAAAGTGTGGTGCATGTCATTCAGTGTCCATAAATCAACGTGTTTACACTTTGGTTTTAACAACCCGTGCCATACATACACAATTGAAGGTCAACAAATACCCAATAAACAATTTGAGAAAGATTTGGGAGTCATCGTTTCAACCAACCTGAAGTCCTCATTGCATTGTGCCGATGTTGTCCGACGGGCTGAATATGTTCTCTGGTGTATCCGCCGTTCCTTCCGAAGTATCAACAAACACATCTTCTTACATCTCTATCGAACCCTCGTTAGATCCGTCTTGGAATACGCTACGAGTGCGTGGTGTCCCCACTATAACAAAGACATAAAGCTTGTTGAGCGTGTCCAACGACGAGCAACTAAGTTTGTTCCTGCTGTTGCACATCTTCCTTATGAAGATCGTTTACGCGAGCTTCAGTTGCAAACACTTGCTACCCGCCGTCATAGAGCCGATTTAATAATGGTGTTTAACGCAATAAATGGCAATATTGACTTTCCACTTAGTCACTGGTTTGAGTTTGTCTCAGACGGCAGTAACCTACGTGGCCATATATACAAACTTCGTGCCAAAATATCTCCTCGACTTGATGTTGCACTATTTTCTTTTGCATACCGCGTGATCAATTCTTGGAACAACTTACCAGAATCAGTGGTGTTAGCTCCGTCGATTGCCGTGTTCAAGTCACGCCTCCATGCCTCAGGCTGCTTGCCGGAGCTGTAGTCTGCGCTGTTGTCTCACATGGTTTCAGGCTGGGACATCGTCATGTCAATTTATCGTCATGTATTCTATGGTTGAATCAACCGTATTTTCGTAATATGGTTCTCTGGACGGTTGCTGCAAGATCTACGGAACGACCAGCGATCGTCCGAGTCAAAGGTGAATTCTATTGATGTAGGACCAACAGAATATTGTGTCAGATTTGACGTTGTCAGCTAGACGTGACTCGAATTTATATACGGAGCGACGAGATTCTAGGGAAACACGTTCGGAGGCGATATTGTACGATTCAACATCAGTTTGGTTGCCCGTCCGCATAAATTTCCTGAGCTTTGTTCGCTGGTTTTGAAGGATACGAAAACACCGACCGTCTGCCCAAGGAGGTTTCCACGTGGATTTTGATGCACAGGTCGCAACAAAGGCACGAATACAGCTATGGAGGGAGGTTGAAAGCAAGGACCACATAACTTCGGGGCGAGCATGGTGATTAAAGTTCTGAAGCAGGGTGTCCAGCATCAGCCGAAAACTGGACCAATCAACCCTTGTAAAATCCAGTTTGCTAGCCGGGGGGAAAGATTTGAGTTGACTGAAAACTTGAAAGCAACGCCGAAATGATCGCTTTTGCCAATCCCCGCTACTGGAGCTTGTTCAGAGACAGGGTATTCTTCATTTGCGAAAACCAGATCCAGCGTGTTAAGATCCCTGGTTGGGGAGTCGACGAATTGGATTAAGCCACCGTCATGCACAGATTCCATAAAGGGGTCACAATCGGCAGGCCAAGAGTAGAGAGACCAATCGCTGTCTTTGTAATTAAAATCCCCGAGCAGCATAATACGCTGATCACCAAAAGACCACAGGGATCGGATGAAATGGAATAGACAGCCATTCTGTGGATCTGTATTTGAGTCAGCCCGGTAATTTACAGCAATGAGAAGTGAGTCACTTTGGCTTATATTTATTCGACAGCAAACGGCCTCATCATATTCAGACCAGCCCGAAATATCCGAACATTTTACTGCATTTAAATGATCACGAACGTAGAGAATAACCCCGCATCCCCTTGACGGCGTATTTGCCTGGAAACAAGTCTAACCCGGTACGGAGATTAAACTCGCAATATCCTGATTGCCGATGCACCAGGACTCCGTCACTGCCACAACGTCTTGATAGGTATTTTTACACAGATATTCGTGAAATAGGTGCAGCTTGTTCATTAAACTCCTGGCGTTAAGTAACAAACATCGCAAGTAGTTAGCCGAAAAGCTTCTGTTAGTAGAACATCTGTTAGGAGGTTTGCGACTAGAGACTTTTAGGAACCTACTAAAACGTTGGCGGCCCGCTCGCATTGACCTACGGCTAAAGGGATCAATTTTCCACCACGAATAGTCATAGATTTACCACTAGCGTTTGCAGTCCGTAAGGTAGTGACCAAACCTCTCTGCTTTTTCAATTGCATCTTAGGTCCGGTTTGATAAAAACATGTTTGAACTCAACACTAGCCTTCAGGGATTTTGCATTTGACAGACCCTTTCGCTTTGCAGACACCGAGACCAGATTTACTTTAACTGCTCGGGGTCTGTCGCTGGTCTATCTGCCAAGACGTTGACCAGACACGAATTACGAAGCATCCACTCCAATTGATTTTAAAACATTCACGATAACAGATTTGTCTTCCTCGACCGACCCCTGTTCCGAAAGCCCGAAGATCATCGGATTTGGTTCCCGTCGTTTATGATCCTGAATTTCATTTGCAACAGAATCAATGAGGACCAGTTGATCATCGGTTTGGGTGGAAGGATTCAGAAAACCAAAGTTTGTGTTTTCCCAACTTGCCCCGAAGAGACCATATCTTCTAATTTCGCAATACGGGATTCAAGCTCGTTGTATTTCAAAGTGAGGGATTCAAAATTCAACAAAATATCTTTGTCTGAACCATGACATCTGAACCATGACAAACTACGCAAAACCATGTCACCTGAGAATCCTTTTTGCTCAGATCGTTGAACGTTGCTTTCACTGGCGGATCCAGCCAATAATCTTGGAGGGGGCGGTCATTATCTTATAGCATAATGAATCTACTTAGTTTATAAAACAAAAGGAAGTTTCCTAGTTTTGCTAGCAGCGAATAGGTCAATAATTTCATCTGTATTAGGCAATGCATCTCTATGAGCCTGTATTATTATCAAGTCTTCCAATCGATCCTCTGACATCGTACTGCGCAGAGCTGTCAGTGTCCTCTCCACCTTGCTAAACAGTCGCTCGGCTTCGCACGTAGTAATTGGAAGCGTTGCAAAGATTCTGATAAGTAGAAAAATGTTTGGGAAGATACGGCGGTTGCAAACATTTAGCGTTTCAATTGCCGAAATATCAGTAAGATTTTTGCAGTATTTTTGCCAAACGTAAAATTCAGCCTTGACGTCGTCTGAAGAACCAGCCAGTAACGAAGAATATTTTTCATTTGCAGGAGAGATATCCTCCCAACGGGCATTTTTTGCTCGAAATGGAATGAGATTTTGAAGATAACAAGCTATGCTCGTATGCTTCGCAAAACGCTGTTGGAAATCTAAAATTATTGCGTCTAACATCGGCACGAAACAGTTGAGACGATAATGTTCTTCTGGCGAGGTATCTGCACCACCGACGTTTGAGCGATGACGAGAAATCGAAGAATGTCGTGGTTTCCTTATTGCAACTGACAAGGACTCGGCCATTTTCACTGCTTCAGTGAATAATACATTGAACTCAGCGTCAGCTTCACGCCTACACCGCTCCATTAATGTTGCAGTAGCATTGACTAGTTCCAGCGCCGTAGATATGTCGCTATTTGGTTGCTGCAGAGCAGATGCAAGCGGTTTCATTACTGAAGAAATATATTTCAAGCAGACGAGGCCAATTATGGTTTCAGATTTGGAAAGGCATGCTAAAAGCTGATTGGCTTTAGTGCGTGAGTCATAGTCCTTCCATCTTTCCATGCGTTCCAAGGTTCTAATAACTGCGGGAAATATATCCCAAAACCGGCCGATGGCTTCGTGACGTTCGACAAACCTTGTCGTGCATACAGTTAGAAGCCTTTTCGTTGAAGAACTTTCATAGGCCTGCAGTTGTTGTTTTAGGAGGTCCACTCGCTTGGCAAGCTAGCGCAAAGCTAAAATTTTTCCTGTCCTTTATGATCAGGATTCGTTCTTGGAATGTTGAACGTGAGAATTTTTACCTATGAAGACAAATTTTTTAGGACTGAGTTTAGACCCCACTCGACCTGCACCCGACCTGATTGCGACCTCTATGCAACAAGAAACATGCTGTAGTTGGTGTTATATATCATTTATCCAGTGACGTTGCTATAAACAAACGTATTAGAACATATTATACAAACGTAAAGCATACACTAAAAACAAAATGAGTCAGAAGAATTTTTTAACCAATAAAAGTAGATTTCTATAAAATAACCAAAAGCACATATAACGCAGCTGTACTATATCGAATAGTTATAGAAATAATATAATAGCTATAGAATTTAAGCGCGGATCGGTTTTCACCAAATGATGATCTGTTCTGAAATGTACGTTCACGACGAACTTATGGGGGTTTTTTAAGGCGAAGTGTTGCTGCAGTGCCTAATTAATTTGAGTTGCTTCTAAATTACTTATCCGATCTTGGGGGGGGGCGACCACCCCCTATCGCCCCCCCTGGATCCGCCACTGGTTGCTTTGGAGATACCAGCGCAGGTGAAGTGGAAGGAGCGACGGCATATTGCACACTGTATGAAACTGTTCCCGTTGTCGATTCTAATGACCCGGTTGCATGAACCACATGAGGTATTTTCATAATCCAGACTGCTCAAACGCCGAGTAGTAGCCATTTCAAACTAATCGAGTTTATTATTAAAAAATATTAAAACCTGAATACAATAAAGTTATATAAATGTTATATATGCTTGTTTTCTATATAGAAAGGCAAGATTATTGAGAAATTCCGTTTGGAAACAAAATAACACATTAGCAAAGCACACATATATTGGTCTTACTGTTGGTTGCCCTAGTAGTTAGTGCATTGAAAAAACCCATTATTTGGCTCAATGTCTTTTTATACTCGCTTGCTGCTGTTTTGTGTTCGGTTTATATACATTATTATTAAAGCATATATTTGACAATTCCCATAACTGTACGTATATACATAAGTAAGCGACAGCCAGCATAAGTCGAGGTTTGATTTGTTTGGTTCCTCACGGTATATTATGCTACTGAAGCATATTATGATGTCATTCGTTGCCTGTCCGCTCATGTAATTTTTATTTCTTTTTTTCTCTGCTCTCCGTTATGTGTCCGTTATTATAGTAATTATTGTTTTGGTTTGATTCAGACCTAAATGTATGTCATATAATTCAAGACCTCCCAATGTTTCATTACATGATATACAAACATATACATTCATAGGGGCCTCTAGTACCTCCTTCTCTGACAATGAGCACCTTTTCAGAAAATTGTGTGAAAATTGGTGAAATTAGTTTTCAAAATTTACCCACACCTACCCTCGGGACCCTCTATCCCTCTGAGATGAGATACCTTGGAATGTCTGTGATATAATGTAGCGACAGCAGGTGTTTCAGCCGTAAGGTCTGCTGTTCATTTGTGGCGGGAACCACTCATCCTTCCTCCTTAAATATATAACCATAAGAAACTCGAGATAAAGGAAATATTGTTTGACGGTTCTCTAGTTTCAAAGTGAGCTTGGCATGTTTGCAGCTTGATAAACACAATAGTACGTATAAAATATGTACGACTTTAAGTAAACCTAAATTGCTTACCTTGACAATAATTATAGTCATAACAAACTCATACAAATTCGTTATAGCTACTGTTGCGGAACAATCTGGCTTTCAGTTCCGGAAATACACAACTGATCACAAATCTGTGTATATTAAAACATTTTAAGCCCATTGCTGCTGTGACACACTTCCCCCAAGCAGAACAATGTTACTATTTAAAAATCTTACTAATCTGACTTAATGTACATGCTGTCAGATAGACAGGGAAGCTTGTTTGTGTTTTCATTTCAAACATCGTACCGTCACTGTCGATAGCATTGGATTATATAATATGTGCTATGTGCTTGGAACATGATATATACATGTTGATGTTTACTGTTGGTGCATGCTTCAGCATTTGATTTGGATATAATGTATGTATATATACATATGTCACTGTTTTCGATGGACGGAAAAAACAAGCAGGCAGCAGTCATAGTCGCGCCGTGTGTACTAGTGACGTTTGCCCTGTCGGTTCGTTGATTTGGCCGCATTACTACTGCTATCACTAAACGTTGTTGTTGTTCATATGCCGAAGGGCAGACGTTTCCTGCTTTTGATAAGCCGTGCGACGTTAATACATTGATACCTCACCATTTGTAGTAACCTTTGGTACAGCTGGTATACTATTATTAACCAAACATAATATGTTTTCGTCGAGTCAGCTGGCTACTTACAATGTGTTTACGTTTTAGTGTTTATTTATATATTGACCTTGCAGATTGCTCGTTCGAAAAGATACGTCTGTTGGACGTCGAACATTGTTTATTAATATTTTGTTCTAGCGGATTACTCGTTTGAATAGTTACGTATGTTTGGACATCGAAACTAGTGCTCCAATAATAAGTTTGGTTGTAGAAGTGCGAACGGGTCCGCTTTTTTTGGGCCCTGCCCAGCGCGGCCCGTGCGAAATACGCTTAACTGAGTCTCATTTTCTGAGCACGCGGAATCCTGCAGCTAACTGGTCACAATTAGAACATGGATATAAACCCAATGATATAAAGTTACGCATGGGAGAATAAACTTTTTGCTTATTGGAGGTCAACTATAAAATTATGTGTGATTACTGAAACCATTAATCACAGTTTTAGTGATTTAAACTAGTTGTGCAACTAAACCTAACAGTCTACCCCTATTTTAGGAAAAGGTGAATAAATCAAATCATTAATCACAATTTTAGTGATTTAAACTAGTTGTGCAACTAAACCTACCAGTCTACCCCTATTTTAGGAAAAGCTGAGTAAATCAAATCTAATTTAGCAGTTACACGTTGTTTTAACTTTTTGTTTTAATGGTACACGTTGCATGTCATGACAGATGGAACACTAAAATCAAGACTAACAACAACCTCTGACTGTGGTTTTAATCAGCAACCGTGCAATGTTTATTACAGTTACATTATAACTAAGTTTATACGTAGTCTTGCCTTTGTAGGAATAGTGAAATAAACGTTACGGATGGTTACAGTTAGTACGTCGGTTATGCTGAACAGTTAGTTATTGCGGCAACCTATTTAGTTTCAAGCATAGGCTCGCAGTGCCAAAAATATATCGTTAACGGTATTTATTTCGTTACATACAGCGCATTATGATCATAAAAAGTAACCACCCTTGAAGTGTGAGCTTTTGCCGCAATGAGAGCACATATAAAATTAGTGCAATGTAGTTATTAGATACATTTCAGATTCAAAATCTCATTGCGGTCCCAGTTGAAACTTTTTAGCAACCCAAATTCAATTCTTTTACTTCGCGATTCCAGTAGTCCAGTGATACTACGGAGCGAACTTGAGTAGGGACAGTCCGGAGTTTTCCGGACAGTCAAAGACCCGGACCGACCTTAAAGTAGCAACGCTACAATTCAAACGTCAGTGTCATTTTAAATTGTCGGACTTCGCAATGGGCTAAAATTCTAAAATTTTGCGACAAAATTGTGTACTTTTCCAGCTTAGTTGACCGTTCCTAGAGGGCTAAAACTGATCTGCACATTTTTAGATGGATAGAACGGTTCTGTACTTTTTTAGAAAACCAGAACGGGCCTGTACATTTTTTGACGTGCTGAATGTGATGCCTGCAGTTTCGTTTCGTTGGTATATATAGGATTTGAGAGGCGGTAGTTGCCCAGCACCTGGAAAATAATTATAAATTTTATGAAACTTGCAAGTTATAAATTTCAAAAGTTTCCATATGTTAGTCATTGGAGGAACAGGTTTTTATAAGTGTAGAAAATGACCGTAACGATATAAAACTTAATGTATTGTTGTGTATTATTGTCTCTTTGGAACTTTTAAGCTGTCTCCGGAAGCTCAATTTCTAGTATCGAAATGGTCACTAAGCACGAGTATCTACGCTCGCTTGTTCCCTTTCAGTTACACAAATAAAAAGATTGGTTCAACCGCTGTCCGTTTGTGTTACCTCAACTTCACCAATGTATATAGCTTCACCCGTAACGGAGCTGAATCGCGGGTTTATCATGTTGATCTGCAAGGGTTCAACTGAATTCTTAGAATCTGTTGCAAGCTTATTGATGGTGGCGGAACCAGGAATTTTTTTTGGGTAGAAGGTGCAGTACCGGCTGCTCTATCCTGTTTGTTGTATGCGATAGTGCTTCATGATTATGATCTACAAATTTTTGTGTTTGAATTCGTGAACAGGTTTTTTGCGCACTTAATAAAATGTGTTAAAACATTTCACAATCAATGCAGTTTTTCAATTTACCATTGACTAAAAATTTTTTCAAGCTATTGCGAATGTAGCCGGTGGATAACTTGACAAAATGTCAGTGTTCAGTGACTGTGGAGTGGTGGGCCGCTTTGAGTCTGCCTGCACTTACTGTTTACGTTTATGTGTTACCTGTTTCGCGGACTTACGGTTTAGGAACCTGTTATTGTCAAAAAAATTGGGAGTTTATTATTGTATTGGAACCGCAAGGTCGTCCAAGAATTATATACCTATAATATATACCGAAATATCAGGGAATAACCGGAACCGAAATTTATCGGAACCGGAACCAGCAACCGCAACCTGGTCTTTGAAGCTTATATATATAGTAAATCAGATGGAGAAATGAATGCACATTGGTTATAATAAAATGTATTAAAAATAACTTTTACATTAAGCTTAAAGTATTATGATGGCATTATTGCTTCTCTGGAACTTTGAAGAGACTGAGTAAGCTAGTAATGTTTATTTGTCTATCAATGATTTGCTTTTTAGACCCGCAGAGCAAAAAATGCCTTCCACTATACAGCATTGCTTAAATTGCGTCAAACTGACCGTGTTTGTAAGTAAACATGTTTGCATGGAGCGTAGACCAAACACTTTTGTTCTGTCTCCAATCGCCTCCTTTTACTACACATGCTTTTGTTACATGTTATTCTGAAGGAAACATAAAATTATTGGTTTATATGGTTCTAAGAGAAAACAAACGAATGTTTAGACTAGCGTTGAGCAACCAGTGCCCGTCAGCTAGATGATAATGGTGATAACTTACTGATCAGATTTTCAGTAAATGAGATAAACTGTTATAGGGCTCGCATAGTTTCAATAAATACAGTTCGTTGCCAAGAACTCAGTTTCTGATGCCCATATGTTGCCTTACTTTAATGTAGACTGATTTTCAAAGTTTACAAGCGCAATGGCTAGTGATTGACCCAGCTTATATCAGTTAAGCTTATGGCTAAGTACTTCTAAATTATCCATACTCTGTTACCGAGCTGGACCGGTTCAATTTTAACATACCCCGCAGTTTTCTGAATGTGTAAAATAGCTATAACAAGCATCGAGATGGCTTTGTTTTGCTAACAAACTCCTGCAGGGTTAAAATGAAAAATTCCTACTGAAATTATGTGTCCTACTTCTGTTTCACACGGCAAATTGCTGAGTTAATCTTTTCTTCTGTTTGGTTGTATTGGAACTGAACTTGATCATTATGTACATTACATATGTTTGGACCACAAATGAATCAAAAATGTGAAAAATTTCAAACAAAAATTTGTAAATTGGAATTCCGTTTCCGGTATGGTTTTTGCGTTTTACCGGAACCGCAATCGGAACACCATTTTCGCCGGAACCGGAATTCTGGTTACTCCCTGCGAAATATATACCTAGAAGTTTTTGACCGTGTCAAGTTCCACCATAGCATATCTTGTCTAGTTTTCCATCTCAAATAATTATATACATCTTTTACCTCATGTAAGCCTAATACAACGCCAATGCTTAGCCTTGGCTGACAATTAAACTTTCCATTTTTGCCCTACGATACTCATGTCAGGTTTCCCCTCAGTTATTGAGGGGCTTGACATGATCCTAATTTTTTGGCTGTTGTATCGAAATATGGTGGGTGGTCGTATAACTGGAAGTACCTTCTGTGAGTACATGTTAAGTTTATAAATTATTCCACGTAGTTGTATTAAATTAGAGCCTGCCCGGTTTAGCTTTCCAGTGTCGCTGTGCCACTATGTGTTATTACAATCAGCTGTATATATAGATAGTGTTAGCATATTCTGTGAAGAAATCATTATTTGTATAGCAATACAGCTTGTCTCTCGGTTTGTCTCTGGTTGTTGTCTTAATATTTATTTCGTCGGTTTTCTCAGATGTCCTGCATATATTTTTTGGGAAACTTGAGTCTTTGAGTGGCTGTGGCTATCCTGTTTCTGAAATATGTCACCCGCCACAGATTTGTACCGTGCTTTTACTATTCCTCGGACTTAAAGTTTTTGGTAATAAAAAGTCAAAAAATAAATTATTTTTGTGTGCGACCGGACGAACACAAGGACACAAGTATAAGCTGAAACCGCCAGACGAGCCCCTGGCATTAAAAACGCTACATTTGTTCAGTTACAGAGCGGGCACTAAATGGAGCAATCTCCTTTTGAAAGTAGTGGAGGCAAAATCCTTAAGTAGCTTCAAGCACTTGCTCCACGTTACCTGTTCTATATCGGAGCTATAACCATAGGTTTCGGAGCTATAACCATAGGTTCCTTTATTCCTTTTAGGCCCTATCAAATGGGTCTTGGACTTCAAAGAGAGTGGTTGTGAATGACAGGTTGGACCGTGGTCAATCATGGGGCGCTCAACGAGTTTCAGTCAGGATTGTAAATATACAAAACGAAAATCGTTTTTCATTTGACTTTACATTTTATTTGCGCATAAATCTTCTTGGCAGTAATTAAATTTTGTGTTTCAACAATATATATGTAATTCTTATACGTGACTAGCTAAAATTATGTGTTCTCTTGTCTTTGGGATGTGTTTGATGTTAGGGAAATGTATGTTTTACACTATTGGGGTTTAGTTGTTCGGTATTCATTGATCGGATGTATATTGCTATCATCACAGTTAAGTTATGATATAGGAACTTATTACTATATCGAAACTTATAAAATGTATATAATTCATACATAATGATTATGATATCTAAACAACTCGAAATTCCTCATTCATCATGTAATATCCTTTCATGTGTCACGAAATATGGGTATTATACCATAGCTTCAACAGACGCGTATTGACGTTTAAATTAAAGTAATTATTGCACTTGAGAAATGGATTTTATAAAAGAATTTAATGTGAAGATTCATAGATCGGTAAGTTTGTAAGTTTTAGCGTTTACTGTACATATAATTAAACTTATGGGTATGTCGTATTAAATATTCGTAGTGTTTATCAAATGTCTTTCTTTGTATATACTTGAAACAGCATTTATCCACCATGGGTTAGCAGGCAATTCATCATCTGGCTTTGATGAAGCTGATGCTTGACTGTATTGAGCAAGCGCTAGTGATACAGTGCGCCGCAGGCTATTGCAGCGGCCCGGACCATAAACAACAGGTTCGCTCATGGTTGGAAGGCCTGTCTTCATTGTTGTGGCTCAAGTCTTTAGCTTCGACAGATTAGCTTGTAGCATGGGGAAAGGAGATCGTGGATTCACTCACCAGGCGAGCGGTTTGATGCATGCCCAAACTAGCGTAGTTTTTCTCTACTGGTTTTGTCGGGCATAAAACCTGCTTGTTGGACCAGGTGCGGTGCGGACTCGGTGATCACTTTCTTGTAAAACGACAGCACCATAGCTTCGTTCATCTTCGATGGAATTAATCTTAATCCGCATTTTTATTATTTTCAGTCGTTTTTGTGATGTCGCATATTTCTCTGACAGATGGATCAAAGCAACAATGCTGTGCGATGGTTTTCATTTTTCAATACGAAACACGTATCGCGAGATATGCCCTGCGAAACAGTAGTACCCATATGGCCGGATTTGGCAAAGAACCTTAAAACCTGTTTTTTGTCATTTTGACCCATAAGATTGAATCGGAGCTGTTCGCGTTCGTTATAACTTTTGCTATTAAAAATTCTATCGAAATCCATCCATCTGAACACGAGTTATGAATGACAGCGACAGACAAAAAGAAATTTTCACGAGTTTCCCCTCTAACGCCCTCAGTGGAAACTGCTCTCGGTACCCTCACTTCCTTTCATAAAAATATATCGGCGTACATATTTGTTATTGTGACGACGATATTCATAGTCATTTTTGTCAGGTAAGCCATGCAATGTTGATGTAAGTTTTCAATTAATTTAACACGTGGTGTGACCCGATCTGGATAGAGCTACCTTCGCTGAGCTGGAAAATTGCTCTCAAATGTTAAGCCCCTGAGCAGTGGATAGTAATATTATAGGTAGTAGGTTCATGTATGTGTGTACTAAGCCAGTCGCAAAATTTAATTTATAGCGCGAGCGTATTGTTCTACCACTTTTGCTGCCGTTCTGGTCCCTCCAATATATAGCACCTTAGATAGATAGATAGATGGGAAGACTTGGGCGTAATACATAAAACAGTGTGCGCGCAGACTCATAATACTCGGCCTATTGCGCGGCCCGGCGGAGGTGAAGCAGAACGACACCCCAAGGAGTTGCCCCAAAATTTACACACTTATGTATTTTGGGGCGCTGATCACAAATCTGGCCTCCGTTTCCCTGCATGACCCCTGTTTCCCGAGATATGACCTATTGAAGTTGGCCCTGTGTTTTGCTGTGCTCGTTCGCTCACTCACTGTAGGTCGACTCGGCAGCCGTCAATAACTTGATGTGAGAACGCATCGCGTATGTACAGTATATATATTATACGGTAATGTGCAGCACGCATACGTAATATGTAGCTCCCGGGTTAGGCACCTAACGTAGCATGCAAACTTGTACACCAGCTATTGGGAGAGAAAATTTACTGAGAAAGATTTTCTCACGCCCTTGTCTGTCGTTTGCATTCTTTTTTACTGAGAAATATTTTCTCACGCCCTTGGCTGTCGTTTGCATCCTTTTTTACTGAGATTTTCTCACGCCCTTGTCTGTCGTTTGCATCCTTTTTCTTGTTTGAAGTTGCATTTGTTCCGATGGCTGTTTTTGTACCTGCCTACTCTGTTGCTTTCACCGTGGTGTGGTACAGCAGCTATTCGTTGACCAACTGGCTCATTTTTTACCCCAAAAAATACCCCAAATTGTTTCTATGATAAATTTCTAATGTCATTCGGGACCCGCCACTAAGCCCTGGGCAAAACGCAAATTTCTCGATGGATTTATACAGAGTTCAACAATGTACCCCAGCGCACAATGCAATTTACACAGATTACAAAATACATTTTGATGGATAATGTGGATAGTGGTATTTCCGCGGAGCAGTGTTGTTCAGGCAGGTTGTGGAAGCTCCGACGCCCGGTCCGCAGAGATGCTGCAACCCTACTTCCACTGATTCAGCGATTTGTCCGTCCCGGTACGACCATCTGGAGCGATCAGTGGCGGGCATATCGTGGCATCAATGCTATGGCCGGGGTCAATCCACCATACATTCATCAGACGGTCAACCACTCCCGCAATTTTGTCGATCCAGTCACGGAAGTGTGTACCAACTCAGTCGAGGCGTACTGGAGTAGGTTGAAAAACAAAACCCAGTATGCTGGCTATCGTGAAGTCATTCCTGCCCTTTGCGATGAATTCATGTGGCTTGTATGGCTGCACATTACCGTATAATATATATACTGTACATACGCGTTATCATTATACGCGATGCGTTCTCACATCAAGTTACTGACAGCTGCCGAGTCGACCTACAGTGAGTGAGCGAACGAGCACAGCAAAACACAGGGCCAACTTCAACAAGCCAGGGATCATGCAGGGAAACGGAGGCCAGATTCGTGATCAGCGCCCCAAATTACATAAGTGTGTAAATTTTGGGGCAATTCCTTGGATTGTCATTCTGCTTCACCTCCACCGCGTCGCCCAAACCCTAAGATGATCAAATGTCACATCCAACCCTCAGAATGAACCAGACCAGTTTGATTATATCCAATCTTGGGGCAAAATTAATATCAATAACATTTTTTCCAAATACCCTCTTGCGTAATTCGTAAAACTCCATACCTTCCAAAATAAGATGGGATGCGGTACCATCTGCTACATGACACCACTCACAGGATCTATCCCCAACGAGTCCCATAATACATTTATGTTTATTGAAGAGACAATGCCAGGTGAGGAGCCTGCAGGCTAAGCCAATCCTCTTCTTGTCCAACATCCGTATCCGTTTAATCATTGCCCAATTATATACAGGTAAAAATGTCCTTAGTTGCCTGTAGGACTGACTACATTTCCATCTTTACTCCACATTTTCTTTTCCTAAATGCTATCCTCAACCCGAGTGGACAGTCTTGAACGCCAAGCCTACAGCCAGTTCCGGGCCTATGTAGGCCATGGAAGCTGCTTTTTTCGTCCGCAATTTCGTTCCCCATATACCCACTATGTCCTGGTATCCAGAAGAGGGTAACAAAATTTGATTTTCCGGAACCATGATATGGCACCTTAAAGCAATATAGTTATGTAACAGGAGATTGTTGTATTGTGCCATTAGTTGCAAAACATAAAAACTTAAATGATGAATATAAAGTTGCCGAGTAATAGTTTGCGGTTATTGGGCAATGCGGCCTTAAGAACATGTCCTTACCACGATGCTTAAACAGTATCACAAGGCGCCTACCACATATTCTTTACAAGAACAGATGTTTTTAGTTGTTTATTGTTGTTTTTTGTATGGAATGAATGTTGTTTTTTTGTTGGGCGTTCGTTTTATGCAGTGGCTGCCTTCGGTAATAATATTGAAACTTAATAAGATATACGTAAATAACATAAACAATAAGATGTATAATAATCCGCCCGTTGGCGCTCTAATGAGGAAAACTAAGAACGTCAAACCTGATTCAATCAACAACAAGCATTGTGACTTTTAGTGCAACAATATTTGGCTTATTTGTTCGTTGATGCCAAGTTATCGCCTTGTCTTGTATATGTGGGAGCAGTTTTTGGAGAACCGTGCTGTAGTTCGAAAACATAAATGGTGTGGCCGGCTGCCATCTGTCAAGCCATTATTTAGCAAGATACGCACTGGTTGTGGTGGATTGTAACACTTTACCACGACTTGTAGTAATCTAGCTTCACGAACGACGATTTATTCGCGATATACGGTGTTCTGTGTTGTATCGCGATAGTATTATTAAACTTGGTTTGGTTTTTGTATTATACCTTTACTGTGTTTCCAAAAAAATTTACATGGCGCGTAAGGCAGGTTTTTCTATATATATTTATATATGAGCATTTACCAAGGTCCGTGCGACCAATTCCGGATGGTGCCACCAGTTTACAATTGCAACAATTCTTTCAACTTGCAAAGCTTCAGATAATTATGTTGTGTCGGCCCCATAATGCGTAACTACTCCACCCACCCAACGCCCGTCTGCAATCCTGCATATGTGTTTCTAATTTTATTAATGTTATTTGTGTTGCTGGTATGCAAACAAATAGTAAGCTCCGCCAGTAAATTAAAAAAAGCTTAAATCGTTTTGTATTTTATACTGTTAACGGATTATGGTTTTAATAACGGTTAAGAACAGGTGACATCTGCTTGAACAAAAGACATTTGTAAGGATATCGAGTGAACATTCTGTTATACGATAGGTATGTAGCATGGCCGTAGCCAGAGCAACCAAGAGGGGCTCAAATCTGGTGATATATGGATACCAAAAACGAATGAATGTAAACAGAATATTCCCTGTTGCAGTATGCGGGGCCAAACTGGAGCACAAAGGGACAGTCCCCGCCACTGCCCCGAAATCTCTTGAATGATTTAACGTAGTGAAACAATCCAAACCGGCGAAATAACATGCGACATTGCCTTTTACCTGAAAAGAGCTTATTGATCATTGAATTGAGCTATATTGATTCGTTTTCATTCAAGTGGAGTTCACTCACTAACCTCAAATTACAATCCGACCGAGACATTGATGGTAACTAGGTAGCAACACACATCCGTTTGGAGTCGTCGCGCAAGTTGCTAGCTTGTAAAATACGGAATCTTTTGTAGCACATCCGCAGTTCATAGGTGCCGAAGGTCCGTCGGCTTAGGGGAGTAGAGCCCCGGTGATCTCCTTCATTTTTGCCAATTTTAGTCTAATTTTTGCTAAAATTTTTCGCTCGTGTCGAGTGGAGAGGGATATGGAGCTTTCAGGGGTGGGCGTAAATTTGGCTTCATTGGGTACGGCCCTTAGGTTTAATTCCCTACCCCCTATCGACACCTGTGACATAGTTTCTAAATAATGATTTATATGAATTATGGTTTATTGCGTGTTATTCTATTCTATGTTGCTTGGTAGCAACGCTTACTTTTTGAAAACGCAATAAACTAGTTCTCTATAGTTGGAATTACAATGTTTGACAATATTTTTTTTAGTTTTTAGCGTAATAGCTTCGCCGCGAGTTATTTTACTGCATCGCTTGCAATTTGCTTACATAACGCTGATTGTATAGAACTGTTTGATTTTTATTGCACTGTTTCGTCCGGGGATGGAGACTTGTGGCTTTTGTTCGAAGTTTTGTTCGTCAACGAGGTTATATATGAATCTCCCGTTTCAAACACGAGTTTGACGAATTAATATAATTGCATATTCACCGATTGCATATGCATATATATACTCTGAAAGTTTGAATTTACAATATAAGTTATACATAATAATAATATAATAATTATTTATTATGATTAGGCGCTACTGTGCAGATTGTGAAGGATTATTACATTGCTTGCATTTTGCGGACGTCGTTACAAAAGTTTTGGAGAAGCACAACATAGTTCCACGGATACCCGTGGTTAAAGTCACTTAATGCATATATATACTTCAGCCAAACTATCTGTATGTATCTGATTAATGGTTTGCTTAATACACACTAATTTGTAACTTATTTATGGCTGTCTTCTCCAAACTACCAAAATCGTACCTACGGAACGAACCGATGGAAACGTGGGACAAGTCAATATAGCTGGGTTCCACATGCCCATATTAGGAGACGCTATGTCAGTATTATTATGGACTGGTTCTCTTGGTGGTTTAAGCACTCGTTTCTATTATTACAACTTTCACTTGTCGAGACTGACCTACGTTCCATCAGTTTGTTGGTTTTTATTTTTCAGTCAAACAATGCAGCTTATGAAACACGTCCTATTCGAGACGCGCCCGAACAACAGCAACAAAAACAACCGCGACAAGAATACGCTATTGCATCGTCGTACGATCATCGGACAACGAGTGAAAGCGACGCAGATACCGACAATTATATCGGCGGAATTGCTATTTCGCCGACGAGACATTTATTTGACCGTGCGACGCGGAGTATATTTTCAACCAAGTCGCCGTCCTCAAGTCGAGGAAGCACCAACAACTGCGCTAACAAGTCCGCCCTGTTGTCGGGCGAGTCCGGTGTTAGACGTGCTGAGCGCTCGATTTTTAGCAAAATTTTCGGCAAATCAAAGCAATTGCCATCAGCGAATCACAGCCGCGGTAGCAAAACACCACTGGACAACAGCAACAACACTACTATGATTCAATCAATTTCGGCATCGCAGGCGTGTCTGATGAGCGTGTCGGACGTTGCCCGACAACTCGATACCGACTTGATCAGTGGTTTGTCTCACTCCGAAGTGAAGCGGAGACATAGGTATCGCTTAACAAACTACATATTATTATTTTGAATTTGATCTCTATTTTTTCTCAAGCAGGTTTTAATGTACGAAAATGGCTTTGTATAATAGTCCATTACTGTTAATGACTAGCTTCGGTTAATGACTAGTTGTTTTGTTAATATAAGGTTATGACGAGCAACTCCAGTATGATTAGAGAAAATATCCTATTGGAAAAATGTGAAAAAATCGGGATCGTAGTAATGGATGAACATTGTGACGTGTATAGTGGAATTAACTGAAAAACACACAATTGGCTGTTCCGATGCCCCCGCTTACCAAGTACATATAGGCCCTAATAATTTACAACCATTGTTTCTTTTAATGTACTACCACGGGAGTATTTTTACCTATCTGTGCCTTTGACGGGTGCTCGAGAAGATCAATTTGGAATCTTTAATAAGGTCATGAAACCAAACGGAGGTTTTGCACGGCCGAGAAAACCAAGAAAATAAAAAATATGTATCTATAAATTAATGACCGATAAAATATATAATTCAGTCATTGTTGCGTAGCTAAAGCATTATTTTAACATGTCCACATAATGTGTTAGTTCGTACACTGAACTTGTGCAGTCGTTGCGAAATAGTTTTAGTCTTTCTCCCTAGATGCTGCTCAAAAAATGACAGTGGAGTGGAAATCCACAATAAATTATGATAGTGAGACCCGATTTCGTTGTAAATTAATAGCAATGATTACTGCTTGATCCAATTTGAAATTAGTAGTAACTATGCTAAAGAAGTATTTTTCTTCTGCCATAATTTATCGTTCATTGATGTGATTGTTGTCAGTGTTAACGCACGTGCTTCCGTTTTACATATTATATAATATTAAGATTTCTATAACTGAAAGAGTTTAGTGCCAAGAGGTGATTTGCTCAGTATATGTTTAGGAATTTGCCATGCACAGTTTTCGCTTATTTCTTTCATTCTTTCTGATGATAGCTTGTTGTCTTTCTCGTCCGATTAAGACCGTGGAGACAGGTGCTTTTTATCGAGATGCGACCAACCTTTGTTGTTTTGAAAAAGTCATAATTGATTGCACGTTTTTTATTTGAAGACAGACCATTCAGCCAGCGCTTATTTGTTAGTGGTTAACAAGCTTAAAATTGCTTTGTCGGTGCTCAAAATATTATTGTTTAGGTCTTTATCGGCTGAAAATTTCGGTTCCAGTTACTAGTTGAAATATGATGTGTTACTGTATTCCATACTCGCCAGAAACCGACTGTCGCTTATTCGAGACTCGGTCAAAAGAAATTCGTTATAACAATAATAATATTATTGTTAATATTGTATAATAATATTACCCAACGTATAGTATCATTGATATTTATATATATTATAAATATCAACGATACTATACGTTGGGTCAACCCATGATTATGAAGCGAGCGGCATCTCTGCAAGTCGTAAATATTACACATCCGTTTTTGCATTCATCAATCATGATTTTTGCCAGCCTCGAAAACCTTGATATTCTGAGATTTAAAAATTACAGCATTACATTGAAAACCACAAAATCATGTATAGGGATGTACTGTCATGCCAAAAAGGTACATATACTAGTCGCAGGTACAGTCAAATAAATCACGTCTGACCGTTTCAGCACCGTCGAAAACCTTAATAACCACAAATGCAACAAATTATAACATGTTGAAAATATATTAAATTTTGGATAGCTCAAGGATGTGTTTCATGGGACACAGTACCATTCCAAAGCGTCTATGTTTGGTCATAACGGATGCACTCAAATCAATTCATCGTTTTCAGCATCTTCTAAAACTCTAGTAACAGCACAAGTAACAAAATATAAAACTAGTCGGTAGTGGAACTACATTTGTGAGCGGAGCTTGGGCTGTGGCATTACAGATGTACTCAATTTTATGTTCTTGTAACTACATTGCATAGGGCTTTATCATTGGTAAAAATATCATATTTGAATTCTTCGACCCAAAAACCTATAATGGTTTGATCGAAACGATTCTATTTCAATAAATAACACAAATATTGCAAAATTCTATATTTTATCTGCATCGAATTAACTAATTAGCTAATTACTAATTAACCACTCAAAATTTTTTAATCCCAAATATCAGGTGCACACTCTGACATGATAGGCTTTCAAACAAAAAAAGTTTTAAAATCCAATCAGTGGTTCTTGAGATCCGTCGGACCAAACGAACGAACGAACGGACGGACATCGACCTTTTTACTCCCAGACAGAAAATAAAAACGCTTCGCTCGGCTTCGCCGAGCTCCGCTCAAGTACATTGAAAATCGCGAAATTATGTATTTGTTTTGGGGGGGGTGGCATGCACTGCCATTCCAAAACGGCTTAATCAGTGATTTGATATGAATCACTCTATCGGTTTCGCGAAACAGATGCAACAAAATATAACATGTATAGCTCTTGGGTGGGAGGAGGGTCCTGGGGATGCAGTACCAATTCAAAAAAAGAAATCGATCACAGATTCGTTGATATGAATCACTCCATTGTTGTGAGCACCCCGGAAAACTTTCTAATAACAGACGCAACAAAATATAACAATACATTGAAAATGACAAAATCATGCATAGTGCTTGTATGGGGTGGGAGAGTTGGGATACAGTACCATTCTAAAAATTTATATCAGCCAAAATCGCGTTCAAATAAAATCATTTCATTGTTTTCAGTATTCTCGATATCCTTTACAATCAAAAATGCAACAAATTATAACATTAGGTTGATAATCATGGAATCATGCACAGCACAAGTTGGGGTCTGATGAGATACAGTACCGTTCCAAAACGTCTACATTTTTGACAGATACGCTCATCGATAAATCATCTCATCGTTTTCAGCATCCTCTAAACCTTATAGAATAATACATACAACAAAATACTACAATTACAGCAAAAATCTTGAAATCATGAACAGTTCTTGGGGGTAGGATCCTGGAAAACTGTTCTTGGAAAGCATGATACATAAAGTATTAAAATGGGTCCTTTTGGGACCCCAATTTGTGCCCCTAGCTGCTTATCTGTTAACAAAAAAGTATTAGTCAACAATGTTGTAGATCATGCAGGCAAAATTATTTGTTACAAAACCTGCGTTTTGAGAATTAAAAACGTATATTTCGTTGGTCACCAAAAATTGAGCTAATCTTGTTAAAAGGACCCTACTATACCACGTGGGTGAGTTGGCGCGAGCCATCATATTCAAAAGAACGCATAGGATAATTCGTTTCTGAGATTAGTCCAAATGGACGAACGCACATGGTAAAATTTATCAGTATGCATACAAATAAATGTATGCTCTGTTCGCTCGCTGCGCAAATACTGTCAAGTTAATTTCTAGTGAACCGCTCTCTCAAAGTTCGATTGAAATCGTTAATGCGACAGTGAGCGATGATCAATGCTATTATGTTATTCTCTTCGAACCTAGGGTCGCACGTCACACCGAGAGCTAAACTTAAGAAAATTGGGCTGACTTTTGTTTGTCCGGTTTCATATGCTGTTAATTCATTAAAATCATTGCATTGTACGTAGTTTTTTATATTAGGTATCACGGATTTAACGAATTTGAAATTGGTGAAAAGGATCCTCTTTGGAGAAAATACTTAGAACAGGTATGTTAGGCTTATGAAACAGGAAGGTTTTGCAATTTGTTGTCGGGTTTTATGTAGGTGTTATCGTGGCTTTCGGAGAGAGGCCACGAACCCCTGGTGCTATGTATTGTGAATTCAGTCTAATGAACTTTTTGAGGAGGGTTCTGGCTATATCATATGCTTATCGTTTTGTCATGCTTTTTTGCGTAAAATTTATGTTTCGATCAATCAATCTACTAGTCCATCTTTTACGTGTTATTTTCCTGCGGTCTATACCGTTCGTCGTGGTCATTACTATCGCATTAACTCAAAGCGAATTTACATTGAGGCAATGGTGCGGTCGTGGCGCCACCTGTAGGCTGAGTATAAGCGATGGTGTGCCGAAAGTCGGTACGACCAGCCAGCATCGCGTTCAACGTATAGCCAGACGTAACTGAACGAAGAACAA
>JASANE010023478.1:0-56319 GCA_030248225.1 Trileptium ribeirensis
TTAACAACTTCCGATGAGTCTAAGATAGGGAATAGCGGCTAAGCTCCATGACCTGCGAGCAGGTGTCGGTGCTAGCCTCCCTGGGGGACCTCAGAAATCATACCCGATACTAGACACGTGCGCAACCTTTCGGGCGGGGTCCGAACACACCCCGTGAAGCGCGCCTGCGGCCTGCTAAGCTGCGTAGCTTCTTGGGTCTGACCAAGAATAGGATTATAATTTGATAATCACGGTCCGCCCTTGAGGTTACGATAGCCGGGGTCGTATGGGCATGGTGTTAGGAAGTTGCGCCATGCAGCTGCGTCACCAATTATTACAATTGCACGTAACTTGTGCATTTAATGCTCGGCGTCATGTCATGTTTTCCACCGCTAAAGTGAAGAGAAACGGTTGGCGGTTCAGAGAATTTAGAGAAACGCCAGCCACGGATGGGAAAGTTAACATCAGTGCCATCGCAAAAATCAGTAGTATCATCAGTAACAGCAGTAGCAGGACATCATATTAATATTCAATTATTTACCCATGTTAAGCTTTGGCTTATGCTTCTTAGAGGGACAAAACTTTATACGTATGATTACCGTAGAGGTAAAGCTTAATAACATACGCTAGAATGGGAGAACACCACTCGATCTAATGCTCATATTTTTAATTCCTTTGAGCAGTTCTATACGTGATTGTCCCGAAATACTATAGTACACTTATTATATGCCTTGTTCTCCATTGTTGCCTGCCTAGCTTCATTATCTGCCTTGTTATTATTATATATATAAACAAAGCCAGGTGGTGATAATGGTAGCCGTTTGATTTATTACAAAGTGAGCTAGTTAAGCCTGATATTCATAGAGTATGCTTATGTAGAAATACTTATGCCAGAACTTTCGAACTGGAACATGATACCTCAACATAAGAAATTTTGAGTTTTTGCATTGCAGCGCTTTCGTAACATCAATTGCCTCAAGAACCACTAGTACGCTCGTATTTTCTTAGGTGATATAATTGTGGGTAAGGACCATTCTTGCAATGCATCTAGCATATGCATTTTTAATAAATAAAGGTATTTATTGCTAATTACTTTATTTACTTCTACATTAATGTAGAACTTAAGTAATTCTTTCAGAACTGTACAGATTTATATTTCCAGAATACCTACGTGTAACATATATAACAATTGTAGGTGTAATAATTATCGGCGAAGAGAAATGGAACGGAATTGTCTGCCGTAGGCTAAGTGCGTGACGTATCCGTCCCGCGTGACAGTTTATATAGGGATGAACACAGGAATGCATATTTATAGTATTGCGGACCGTAGAAAATCACAGTCACTTTGTTTATCAACACATCAAGCAATGGTTGAAAATCCTCAACTTAGTGAGAATGTATAAGTGTCAGAGAACGTATTTATTACTGGTGCTGGCATCCAGGTACGATACGAATATTATATGTTATCCAAATATCCCCGACATTGCACTCCGTGAGAAATTCCAAAATTTTGCTTTTAGAAAGCCGCAAACACTTGAATCGGCGTTGTCGAACAGGCACTGTTTACAGATGTCTCCATGTGATCTTTTGGTAAGATGTTTTGTCGTTGGGTCTACATATAGCTGCAGCAGTCAATTTTAGTGTACACTATATCTGCCTCAGGCCAGAAAGACGAAGTCACTTCATTTGGTCGGCACGGGTTACCAGTTACTTGAAAACCCAAAATAATTCTATTTTCAAAACTGTATAGATCTCTTTTCCATTATTTTCGCCGTAAATAAATAAATTCATGACATGGCATTATTTACTGCAATGAAAATATGTTTATTTGCATACAGAACTAGTCAAACTAATTAACAGCCTGTTTACTGTTTTGGAAAATTATTAATTTGAGCCGAGTTTTAACCAAAAAACCGGATGAAATTTTGCATTTTCCGCAATTTTTGCAAGACTTGTGATCTTTTCAGGCGGACAAACTTTCGTATGCTAAGTTTCAGTTGTTTTTTGGAATATTTAGGCTTCCGAACTCAATCTTAGTCGGCGCAGCTTGCAACATAGAACAGTGGTTTGAATAGCAAAAGCTTGTAGCGTCACGTCAATAAATTGCTAAACATATCTATCACAACATGGCCTATCGTGTTTTGACCTTTATGGACTTAGTTTAATTATTTTTTCGATTCTATACCCTCAGTTAAAATATCTTGGAGCCCAAAAATTTTGAAAAATCTGCCGCTGGAAATGTTGAGAAGATTAACGTAGTTTATCCAAAATCTTTAACCTTATATCTCGAAAATGCAGAGACTATATAGACTGTAAAAACGTGCCTTATTATGTTGTGTATTTTCTCGAAGATTTATAATTTCAAATCGCAAACTTCACAAACTCCAACAAACCTTCACTCTGTTCGATATTACGTATTTAGATCCCGTTGTCTCGATTCAATTTGCAAGTTAGCAGCTTTTAGAATTCCCGCTTCTCTTGGTTCCAGTTGTGCTGTGGCAGCTATCTGGCATTCATCGGGATGCCAAGACGCCCAAAATATCAGCAATTTCCATTTTATTTTAAATAAATTGGTGTATCCGGGGTTTTTATAGGGGAGAAAGGGCTTCACTTCTTACTAGCGCCGCGTGACAATTAAGAGACACTTTCTCCCTCAATTTTGTTTGGACTATTTTTGCTTAAATTTTGACCATTTTTTCCAGTTTGCCGGAAAATTTTGTTAAAGTTTTCAGTGCGATTCGCGGTACTCGGAACCTCAGGAAACGGCAACTATGGTTTAGGGGTAGCACCTGTGGATGCCTACGATATATACCAATATTTCCAAAAGCTAAGGGTTTGATTTCTAGTTACGGCCTCCGCTTATAACGGGTCCAGACGTGACCCCTCTCCGATCCCTAGGCTTGAAAACGCATTTACTGTGGCATGAAACAATGTCCAGTACTAATAAATTAATTATTGTTAAACTAAAATAGGTTTAATCGTCGCTTTAGCGTATGCTGATACTACAAATATTGATGTAAAAGTATCTCATTAAAAGAATAGTGTTTGTTTACAACTCAAATGCTTAATAAATAATAACATAAAGCTTTTATAGTCCGGTAACTATATTCCTTCTCATCACTAATCGGGGACAATACCGCAAAAAGATAGAGGCATTATCTTGAAAGAGGCAAAAAGAAAAAGTTTACATTTTTTATTATTGCTTTAGATGTCTTTTTGGTGATAACAACTTTATGGTACCGACAAAACTGCAACACTAAGAAGCTGATCAAGAACACCAAAAACCGAAGACGCAAGCTGGTACTGCTTGAGCAATGAGAGGGTGTAACTAGTGTGATATACGGTGGTTTCAAAAAATAATGTATAAATTAGTGTATTGTATCGTATAATAAAAGTTAGCTTTTACAGTTAGTTTGGCGTTAGTTTAACAGTTAACAGTTAACAGTTAACAGTTTTAACAGTTAGTTTGGCGATATGTGAACTTTTTATATACCTAATGACAGCCTTGAAACATGGTGAACTTTATATTTTATAAGCCGTGTATACCACACATACCGAAGCAGGGATTTAGACGGTGCTACATCCGTTAGACCTTCGACCCCTCAGGTGAAAAAATACACCCTATCGGAAAATTTTAGCAATGACAAAAATGCAGCTAACATTGTCAAAAATGCGTCCTTGGGCAGGAGGGGGTCGTGGATTTTTTTCAGCACCTCTAGAGGATCTTCTCCTAGGGACATCTACCGCCTAAAATGAACCTCCTCCCGCCTACTTTCGTTCCATAGACCTAGGAACGCCCGCGTGTATGGTTTATACAAAAATTTGTCACAGTGCTTACCGTATATATACACAAAAAGATTCGGTGGTTTTTATACTTGCTTTAGGGCTTGAAAACTTTTTAGGATTTAACGTTGAATGACTACACTGTTGACCACTAGGCAGGTTTTACCACACATTCAGGTGTAAAAATGTGACGCTAAAAGTCTCTGTGAATCTTGACACGAGACTTAGACACAAAAGTGCTAGTTTAGAATCCGGCTCAAAATCATCTGTTTAAGCTACAGTGATTTAAAACGTTATGTTTTTGAAGATATGGGTTTTCGAGATTGCAGAAAGCGAAGAAGTTACTTTTTCATACATATCTATCACAATAACGGTCGCCGCAACCTTCTAGTATTTCACAAATTATAAGTAAAACTTAAAGATCGTACTGAAACAGATAGTGTCAAATGTGCATGAAGCCACTGCAAACATTAAGGCTGTACCTGTTATAACACTTGATTCTAATTTAGTGTCTTTATGTCAGTTATGATATATCGATAGCAACGATTGGTCTTAATAGTAATAACTTTTCCGCTTTGTATCATTATATGCTACATTTTGGCTGTAGTTGAAATACGCGAATACGACGGTATCATGTTTATAGATCTCTGCGGATATTGCAATTCTTCAATTTATATTCTGCGAATGATGCCAAATTTGTCAATCTGTCCATTACTCGCAGTGAAGCAATAAAGTTTTGAGAGGGGTACTAGAGAGGATTTTTAGTGGTACTACAATGGTTCTGATGACAAAGTTATTGAGGTGTCCTACGCTGAATAATTTTGAATATTTTAAAATTTATGAAAATGTCAAGCGTACATGGTTAACAGCACGATTGTCAAATGTGTGCTGCCCGAATGACTTTATCTCCCCGATTTTGGCCCCCATAGCCACAATTACCCACGCCCTACGCAGAGTCCTCGACGGTCGAGCCGTTTATCTAAGCCCGTTTTATTACCACTCAATAAAAAGTTGTGGTGGGGCTCCATACCTGCCACTTTTGTGATGCCGCTATCTTGACGACGGAAACGTATCAACTGTGAGCAAAATTACAACAAATTTAACCGAAACTTATGAAGAGAAATTGTGGAGACTGAGCAACACAACAAATTGTTAACCACCTGGCCTGCTCTTCTTCCGTGCCCATATAGCCCTCCACTCCCACCTCCCCAGTCGTCAGCCCTTGGACGTGTACGCCCAGTAGTATCCATCAAATTTGTAAATGTATTTCTTTGCAGCCTTTATCTGGGAATATGTTGTTCGCAAAGATTGCCTTACTTAAAGCACTGTCTTGGAACACCGTCAGTGTTCTTGAAAACTAATTAAACTCACTGTTAATAAATGGATTCTACAGCGTCATATTTGTGTGCATCTTACATTGTAGTCAGAAAGAAAAGCAACGACGTCTAAGCAAGCTCATCGAGACCGAAACGCTCAAGTTCGCCTCGAACGACTGAGTTGTCTAAAATCTTGTGATCGCAATTACCAGCGAGTGACTTGGGACTATTAGCATTATATTCATTTCGATTATAAATGCCGACAACCGTGTGAATCAGTAGATGCCAAAAATAGCATTGCGTGGTATTTATCAGGCTTCAGATATTGTGAAACTTTCCATGAATAAGCTCGTTTATCAAACACATTATATTTATTTAAGTGCTTGCACAATTTATTTTATCGCAACGGGTGTCACTCTGTAATTCCAATAAAAACTATTTCTCTAAAAAATTTCTTGTGTAAATCAAAATAAAATGTTCTTTGAGATACCGCGGCCGTACTGCTAAGGATAAGTACTGTTGGGCTGAGGCTTGACTTTTCATTGGCCGGCCATCAGTAAAAATTTGACGGCCGGTCGTAAGCCAGAAATACAGCCGGCCGTAAAAAGGATTGGCCAGCGACTTTTCCGGTTGGTATCCAACAGTAAGGCCGGCAGACCTCTTCAAGATCAATTTTGCAATATTTTACGTGTTTTTTTTCAAAATTCCAAGTGTTTACTTGCCGATTATGCATAAAATTGCATAATTGCATTCATCAAGTACACGTCTGATTATGCCCAAAATTACATTCATATATCAAAAACAGTTTACTACTTCACATTTACGTGTAAAGCCACAATGGTCTTTAAGATGCAGTTCTTATTTACAGTGTAACAACAATTAACTAAATCTATGCCAAGCAGCCGCGAAAACTACATACATTTTAGCGCGACGCCTATAGCTACCATAGCTACTTGACGGCCTCTAATGCTACAGAATATGCGTAAATCATATATTGCTCTGCGATACCTGAATTGCATTTTTGTTGCATAAATATGGTAAAGCCCGAGCCCTTTTCAGTTGGTGCGCGGATTCTAACGGTCTCGTTCAAAAGTATCCCGAAATACTTCCCAATCTATATTACACCATCGACGATCTTGCATATGTGTATAATGCCTGCAAATACAAGCGATCAAGTATGGCTACATTCCTACCGACTAGTCCATTTTATCTGTTCCTAAAACATGTGCGCCACTACACAGATTATTTCTAAAGTAAACTTACGATTGCAAGCTAATGAAACATTTAATCTATCTTTTATATATTTTAATCCATTTACTTTATCTTTTATCATCCAAATCGCATTGACGACCTGATAAAATCAGCGTAATCTGTTAACGACTTAGGCCTAGACTAAGGCTTATGTTGAACCTTAATATTGTTTGGGCATCGGAGGGAATTTTCGTTGGCTTGCCGGACGTGAGATTTTGCGGCCGGACGGATGATCGGCTAGACGGTAAAACGACTGACCGGTTAACCCACCTGCCGGAATTCTGGCCGACCTGGGAAGGTGAAAAGCAGCAGCCGCGGTGAAGCTACACAGGCCTATGCCCAACACTAGACATAAGACAAAACCTTAACCTCAAAATTTTAATTATCGATTAAGGAATTCTCCGGCCCATTCTGTATTGCGTTTTTGTGTACGTATCAATTTGACAATCACTACTTACAACGTTTTCCAACTTTAATATTGCGAATGTATATCTACGTAAATGTGTATAAATATATACATATATGCATATTTATATTTACATATATGTATATACATATCTCGCTAAGTCCAATAAGAATAGACAAATGTTATACAGTATTTCGTGATATACGATGAATACATTTTCTACGCGTAAAAGTATTACAAACATGCCTTCAATTATTCCGCTGTAAAATCAGTACTTTTACTGTTGCTGAACTATATGTTATCGTTAAAATACCGCCAAAATGTTTAGCTAGAATACAACATTTTGAAATTTGGCAGGTGCACAATTTTTGCGCGCTCAAGATAGAAAGTAAAACAATAAAACTTTCATATATTGATGATTTAAATATAAAAGTAAAGAGCATGGTATATATGTTTGTAAAATAGCATTCCGGGTTTAATGATGTGTTACATTTGTGACACACCGAACTTCACTGCTAATAAGATTATATGTAAAAATGGTTGAGATCTGTGACGATGTGATAAGTGAATAAAGTGTCGTTGGATAGTTATGTGAGATGCCAATGCACTGCCCTGAATGGTACAGACAACTTGGACCACTATTTGTGTCTTTAACTTACATTATTTCGATGGGATAACGTTATTGCAAGCCAGATTGTATACTCAAGGCTGTGTTTATGTTTTTAACACATGGGAGGTACCAGCCACCTCCCTTAGATCCTGGTGTACCACCCTGCAGCGCCACATGTCCACCTCCCTCGCTGAATGCGTGCGTAAAATTTTTCCAAAAATAAGGTGAAAGTAACAACAATGTATCTTCGGGGAGGATGGTCAACGGTCAGATATTTTCAGCCTGGAAGAACATTCCCGAGGGCCTTTACCGCCTTCAACCCCGGCTACCCATAGACATCGAAGCATCAGAATGTATGGGTCTACAATTTAAAACATAGGCATTTATAACCCCTTTGGTCTTGCGGTGTCTGAACATAACATGTCGACCCGAACAAACGCAAATGCAGCACCTCATAAATGGTTTTTTGTCTCATGGTGCTACCTTTTCTAAAACACTAGGTTATCAGTCGAGCCTAATGATAGCTAGCATACTGGTATCTGTCTTTCGCCCCACGCACAAATTTATTACATATTGTAGTTTTTATTTATTATATTATCGTGTATCAGAATAATCCCCCCTACGGCGCGAGTGCAGCCGAATTATGTACACACAAGCTGGGACCGTACGGTATAACTCATGTATGCCGCAAAACCGATGAAGAGCATGAACATATAACTGGGAGACTACTTATTTACAGTTATTTGGACAATAAAACATAAGCCACTCGTGCCTATAATATATCAATTGATAGTACCATAATCGAGCTTGTTGTCAAAAGCGTCTGTCAGCGCGTAATTGTACATTGGCATTCTGTTGACATGTGCCAATGACCAGTAATTTCACTATATATTTATATTTATCAATATAATTTTTTGTTTATTTGCGTTATAATAAACGCTCAGTTAGTTCTGTAATAATCTTTGAGCGGCTATGTTTTTCCTTTATTGCAAATTTTCAGAAATCGTGCTCAATACACAAAAGTTGTCTTCCTATATTTGAGGAAAATAAATACATAGCGACAAATAAATTCAGATGACGTTTCAATAGTGACGTGCCATGAAGTGTATAGTAGCTGGGTCACACTGTAAAAGATGCTAACTTAAAAACAATCCTTTGTTTCCACGGTTGATTTTGTATTCTCAACTATCACCAAAACTCAGCACAATTTAACTGCTTCTTCATAAACTTTATTCATGGGGTACACTTCTTACGTAGCATTTAAAGTTAGGTACCGGCCATTTGTAAAACTGCATGTTACGGTAAATACCATTTTAATGTATAGTCCGCAAATGACCATCAGCGTTACCTTAGCTGTGTTGCTAATGGTGTGAAACTGCTGCCCTGTAGCCTATTGCGCTGCGGTTGTTCGTTTTCGTAAGCCAATTATGTTTAAAGGCATGGGCCATACCTTCCATCTACTAGAATTTGCTAAATAGGGTAGCCGTCACGCGCCGTGTCATATCACGCACGGTGTTTCACGCTCAAACTTAAAACCTGTCGAGTAGCAGCCGGATCGGTAACTTGTAGCTACATTATCTTACTGAGTTTACTTCATCTACGATTTGTCACTTTTTACAAAATTTGTGTAATCTATGCAATTTAGTACCATTTTGTTGAATATATCGTCACACGGTTGCTGAGCTACAGACAGTGTCGTTTGACTATCAAGGACATATTAGAAAGTCAGCGCTGACTGTTTTAAAAATGTACATGTACTGACTATTGTACATGTCCGTTATAATAGTTACGTTGTCAATCGGACTTGCTTACAGTCTCAGGTCACTGTTGGGACAAAGCTAAAACACGGCGCACACAAATTATCTTAAATGACCCATTAACTAGAATCTTATATACTTAGCGACATTAGTCCAATGGCAAATTACGCAAACAAACAAAAGTTCCTAATCCACTACTTAAGTGAATGTAACGTAAAAATTATTAACCTCACTTGGGTCTTTCCTGTTAGCCCACCCCAGATCGAAATTGGTCAATTTGAAGCGACCGCAGTAATTTTAGCAACATTTGGCTGAGCTCGATAAGCTGGTTGAGAAAGTTTTGGCCATTTATATAAGTTTTTTTTCGATTTTTCGGGTTCAAAAAATGGCTTCCCCTGGTACCCAAAATTTTTGTAAAAAAATCTGGATAAATGAGTAATTTTATATGAGTCCAACCGCATTGGCTGAGTCGAATGGTTCAATGGGTTCAGTTCACGGGTTAAGGAGTTATTGTTATTAATATGACGTCCTAAGCCTAGCCTAAGGCTGTGTCTTAGTCTAAGCGTAAAAATTTAACACGTGAATAGATTGATCCAATTTTGTTACCATTTGGCTTCGTCATAGTGGTTCGAATGGTATATATAATTATAAATTTATCACGCGAAAAGCTTTTTATTGTAAATTTTGGGAGAATGCGAGTGTGGAGGGGGCAAAAATCTAAAATATATTTTTGCGATAAAAATGCTAAAATGATAATTTTCAGAACCGCTCGTGGAGATGAATCGACTGGTACTAAACTTGTAGCCGTATCTTCAAAATAGATTAATTTTTACCTGCGGGAGGCTGACACTAAAGACCTATCTCACATATAGGGTGTCCCATAGTCAAGCCGCAACTTCAAACTGTAGCTGAAACTCACTTATAACCCTCATACTTTCAGGCGTTATAACCGAACATATCATAAATATTTACGTATAGCAAAGTGTATGATACTGGACTTAATTTGGTTGAACGAATAACTCCAGTAGGACTATATTCATTTAACCATAATAACCGTGAAGTCGTGCGACAATTGTCACGGTATTTGTCTTCAAAGCCCCGTGTCATGAAAATATTGCTTCAATTAATAAAAGTGGCTTGATCGAAGCTTCTTCGAGCAGATTGCGGCTGGGAACATTTGAAACTACAAATTGCAGCCTCTTCGGATATCGATAAATTCTATCCGATATGCTGCCAAGCGACTGCGTGGCTCCGATGATTAGCATAATGTGCTGCAGTGCAGCATAGTATTGGGCGAAGGTTGAGAACATAGCCGTCCTTCGTCCATTAGGCTTGAAATGTGCCCAACTGCGTTCATTAGTCTTTTGAAATGATGTTGTCGCTTGTACCAGAGTCCATTCGAAATAGAGCGATTCACAGCCTATGTTGAGCGTCTGCTGCTGGAGAAGAACGGCCAAGCAGCGCTTGACAGCTCGGAATGAAGACGCATAGCCGACTTAGATGTTGTTGCTGCCTGACGTTTTTGTTGAAGATGACGCACCTCGATGTGTCCATACTTTTTGCAGAAACTGCATGTGCAGTCTTTGCTTTGAAACGATAATGGCGCCAGTGTTACCCGTCTTTCCAATGTCTGGAATGCTCTCAATCGCCGCAAGGGTTTGCACCTTGCTTGTGGTTTTAGTTGCAGTAGTTTTTGACTCGAGCTCGACTATTGTTGGTTGGCTTTTTAGATGATCTTTTTAGACGGTTTCTTTGGCGACTTCGGTGGGATCTGGCTATTTTGATTACACCTTAAGGTGTTTGTTCATCCTCTCTACACCTTGCACAGCGCTTTAGGGCTGCTTCATTCTGTACTAAGCAGATTAATCGTGTCCGCATGGCTTGGTAAACCAAAATCAGGTATTGACAATGAACCGCTGGTTGCAGCGCCTGAACCAATGCGAACCGCGAATCTCGACGCGTAGTTGATTGATATTTTTTGGAGGTTTTTGGCGATTTTCCATGGTGTGTAGCATCTTGAAAACTACCAACGACAAATTTGTCAAGTACGCACTTGCGGCATTCTCTCAAATGAGACTAGGATCGCATCGACGAACATTTCAACTCTAGCTTAATAATTTTCTATAATTGAATCAAAAGGACAGAATCTTGGGCTAATTGTGGGGCATTTAAGATAATTTGTGTGCACCGTGTCTTAGCTTTGTCCCTACAGTCAGTCTTACTTCACTGGTAGGGACAATTTAATAGTCAGTGCTGACTATTTGTTTTGTCTCAATTGATTTAGCTAGGCACTGCGGACTATAATATAGTCAGGCCAGACTAGCTAGGACAAAAATGTTTAGTCTCGACTGACAGCTTTTTATAGATTTGTTTACTTGATTTTAAACATACATATATTTTGCCAAAGTATTTCAAAAATTAATTCGCTTCAAAGAGTTGTCACGATTAACTTTTATGGCAAGTGATTATAATTCATAATTCATACGGTGGTGAATATATTTCGGCAAATTTATTCAACTGGAAATATAATGAAATTGTACAACTTCTAACTGGTTAATATAGTCAAGAAGAATTTTGCTAAGGGCCTACCCCCAGGTACATCTACATTTTTCAGCCTGTATCTCGCAGCACACACTGCATATGAAATTACACTTTCCACAATTAGCTGGCCCAGGGTCACAGATTTGCTGGACCCAAGTATATCTATAAGACATAGATGTTGACTCTATAGCTAACGCGGCCAAAAACTTATCGTGGCCCTTTTTTGAGCGATTTCATGAAAATTTGGTGGTTATTTTTAACACCCGCTGTCGAAAATTGGATAATTTCTTTTATTGGCCACTTGTACCTCCCATCACCAAAATGATAACGTTTTGCCTTATACTAAGCTCTATTTGGAAGAGTGTACAGTTCGTTTCTTTTAAGTGGATGCTGTCCAATAGGCTGTGCTAGTGGGTATCTGTCCGAAAAACTGAGCGATTTGCGCAATCGGTGCTGTGGAAAAGCTCACTGAACAAGAATCTTATTAATTTCACAGTATTCTTAAGCGTTAAACGTTTTGCTTAAAGCGGCTGCTAGGGCGGTAGGGACGTGTATGAGGACAGCAGGCGACTTTCTGAGTCACGTAGCCTGGGCGGCAATACAAATGGTAAGGCATTACCTATTACGTTTCTAACTTCAAAATAATAGTTTAATGTCAATATTGACGTACTTCTAAAGCCTCCGATATAGGTTTACAACTTGTGTGTTTCGCGGGCCTAAGAATTATCTGATCCCACAAGTCCGTTCCAAGTAAGGGCGTACAATCTTCTAATTTTAGAGGGTACCCGCGGGCTCAATTTTTCGTACACGCACCCCTCTGGTGTGACATCGTGTAAACGGCAAAGGTTGTCGCTCCGATGTCCGATGAGAAGATTGTGTATTCACCATTTTTTGCTCCCATTGAAAGATTTATAACTTCAAATGTTGGAGTACCCGAATGCCCAAAACCAAAGTATTCAATTTATGGCTGTTTTGTCAGAATTTGGGTTAGAAATCGTCAGAGCATCACAAGCACAAAGCTAGGTGTACAAATACATTCCATTACGTGCCAAAAACATTTGCGTAAATCTATCAATCTAGCGAACATGCGTAGGACACGCAGACAAAATATTTTACACAATATCGGTCGCTATTTGAGGAAGCTCCGGCCGCTGTGCTCGCACTGTTTTTAAAAAACAAATAAACATGCACAGTGCACGATTATAACGAATTTTGTAAGGAATAGAATTAATCAAAGATTTCAATACATAATTTTGGGGTTTTCAGTATACAGCTAATTTGTCAAATCAGCGATTACAGAAGTTTTCAAGACTGCTTAAAAAATGAAATGATTCATATAACCATATTTGCGGTCAATGTTTCCATCTTCTAGTTCTGCAATGTTTTGCCTGTTCCAAGTTATGCAAAAGAATGAAGACTTCTATCATTTTCTATTTGATTTGCATAGCTTCAGATTAAAATTGCTTTTAAACTGAAAAACGATACCAGTAGCAGATACAATAAATATAGAATTCGGTAAGAATATAACATTTTTAGATGTATAAGCATGCCAGCTACTTCGGGTGGCCCCGCGACAGGTTTGTTGAGATCTCAATCGAGCCCAGCCGCGCTTCGGGCTTGCTCTTCAAGACTTCGGGCAGGGGATAGGTAGATCAAATTTCGGGCCAGGCCGGGCCGGGCATGAAAAATTAGGCCCGTTCTCACGTCTGCATTGTATCAGCAAACATGCTGAAAACATGAATATTAAAATTTTGCTTTTTTGGGGGGGGCGTTTCGTGCAAGAAACCGCCTTTCGAAACAGTCGTTAAATGACCAGCCACCATGCTTTATGGCGTCAATCATTCTCTGTTTTGCCCTCGTCTCTTTGATATTTTATATACAGTGGGAGAACCAGGTGCCAATCAGGTACCACAGTTTGGAGATGAGGTTTATGTTACGGGATTGGGAAATCTGCTCCGTCATTTGGTTACTCTGTTATTGTTGTTATATTGCACGCCAAAATTGTAGATTTTTTAGATTATAAAAGCTTCCTGTACTCAATATAAATTCATACTAATAGTTTGTGAGATATATATAAGACATACACTTGGCATTATTATCGAGAAACAATATACTTAAATTTTAAATGAATTAGCTTTAATTAGCTTAAATTAGGTTTATACCGCAGCCGGTAATAACATATTTACGAAGAGTTATGCGATTATCAATTCAGTAATCTGCACAAAGGTTCTGCTAAGACACGACGTATTGATTGATTGGCGATTGCGTAAAATAGTAAGCTTATTTGTTAATTTTGACTACTTAAAAGCGGCACTTTACTACAAACAAATAAAAACGGCTGAAAAAAGATTGGCGTGAGACCTTAATTTATACGTGCATTATATCACTGTGTTTTACGGACAGATTTTTCTTCGAAAGATCACTTGTAGCCCAGGTTGATATATACTTACTCTCAAAGTATATATTGTCGCCTTTACAAGTATTTTCAATATTTCGTTAAAAATGTATGTCTAGTTATTTTTAAATGAACGTAACTCTCCATGACGCAAAATCGATTATACTTATAAACGCTCAACATGAAATGGGAAGATTTGTATTGCAATCTGTTTGAGCAATCTTCTGCAGCTTGATGTATCTAATCTCTAATCTGTAGAAATGTTTATAAGTATTTAGAAGTATGTATATATGCAGAAATGTATATATATGAGTATTTATAAGTATTGAAAATTATAGCTTAATGTCAACTACTAAACTTTATTGGATGCCCTGTTGCGACAGCCAGTTATACATGCTCAAGGTGCGAAGTTGTAGGGAGGGTAAGCCGAGGTCTGGGTGGGTGGGTTCGGCTTAGAGAAGCCTGGAGAGTTCATCGGGAGAGTAGTTGTGTCTCGCGTGCTGGCAGAGGGCGGCGCCTTGCGCCGGGAGGGGGGGGGGTGGGACCACATGTCGTGATGCCCGATGCCTCATTGGTGACCCACGTACCCACATGATTATGAATAAAACATTGCTTTTGTGCTGCTGGCTATCCAACGCAACATACAAAGCACCGTCTACATATGATAAACCTATTTTAATACTTTCAATCGTTTTGGAAGTAACTAAATCGGTTTTGGTACGAAATATAGGCTTTTGTAATCTTTATCCCCCATAAAGTGATCTCTATGGTTGTTACAGTTCTTATACGATATCGCTATAAATGTGCATAATGTAAGTTTAAATAAAATGAGATTACACATTATAATGCCCTGGTACCGGCGGATTTGTGACAGTGGAACGCTCTTAGGATCACGGATGACCCCGAACTCCAGCTGGAGGGATAAATTCAATGGTTGCAATAGTATACCTTATGCATGCATATAACATGATATAACAATATATTTTAGACGTAGCGAGGGTAGAGACCTAAAATTACTCAAAAGAGCGTCTGACTGCGGTAAAAATTCTTTTTCCGTGCGCATAGCTTTGTATTTGCGCAGTTTCAATGCTTTAAACAACTAAATTTTCACAAAACCGACATGAATTTAAGAGTGTTTGATTTTGTCCTTTTGATGTCACCCAAAATTTTACGTTATAACTGTTGCAAGAGGCATAGTATCGGAAATACTCAAATAATTTAGACATCTTCCATTCGTTTGACTATTTTACGGTATTTTTGGATAATTTACTGAAACTGACAACAGTGATCTGTCCGTATATACAGTAGTGCCTGAGAGTCATCATGGCAATGAAATGTCTTTACATATATATAAATATATCGTAGTGGCTCTAGGTTTTTGGCATTTGGTTTTGCTTTATAATTTAGACATCTGGTATTCATTTGGTTATTTTTTGGTCTTTGGTGATATTTTACTGAAACTGTCAACTGTGATCTGTCCCGTATATACTGGAGTGCCTCACAGTCATCAAGGCAATGAAATGTCTGTACATATATATTACACTGGCTGTAGCTTTTTGGCATTTGGTTTTACTTTATAATTTCGACACCTTGTATTCGTTTGGCTATTTTACGGTATTTTGGGATAATTTACTGACATGTCAACAAGGATCTATCCGTAAATACACTAGTGTCTCACGATCGTCAAGGCATTGAAATATCTTTACATATATATTATACTGGCTGTAGGTTTTTGGCATTTGGTTTTGCTTATCATTTAGATATCTATTATTCGTTTGGGTATTTTTTGGTATTTGGTGATATTTTACTGGAACTGTCAACAGTGATCTGTCCGTATATACAGGAGTGTCTCCCAGTCGTCAAGGCAATGAAATGCTGTACATATATATTATAGTGGCTCTAGGTTTTTCGCATTAGGTTTTACTCTATAATTTAGACATCTATTATTTCGGCTATTTTACGATAATTTACTGAATCTGTCAACAGTGATCTGTCCGTACATACAGGAGTGCCTCACAGTCATCAAGGCAATCAAACGTCTTTACATATACATTACACTGTCTCTAGGATGTTGGCATTTGATTTTTCTATATAATATAGACATCTTGTATTCGTTTGACTATTGTACGATATTTTGCGATAATTTACTGAAACTGTCAACAGTGATCCGTCTGCATATACAGGAGTGTCTCACAGTCATCAAGACAATGAAATATCTTTACATATACACAGGCTCTAGGTTTTTGACATTTGGTTTTGCTTTTCTGCATGTTTTTGATTTGCCAAATGCTTTACTTTGTAACGTCGTAGTATTTGCGCCCCGTACAGATTCAATTTTTTACTTTTCTTCATAAACAGTAGTGTTTTTAGAATCGAGATGCTACTGATTTATCCCAATGCGAAATATTTTGTGTCAGGGTTGAAGCCCTACTTCTGTATTACTACCATACACACCTCGGGTGTAAGGTGCAGATTCTAAGATTGCTGTTTTAACGTTTGGATTTCATTTCTCATCACACAGCCGATTACATGTTGAAGGTCAAGTGAACATTTTTAGAACGGGCTTATTGTCGTCTCCGCTAACCTCATATTTTGGGCACAGTAGACAATCAGGGGTATAAAGATTAACTGATAAAAATATAATTACAAATAATTGGCCCAATTAGTTGATTGGTCCTTATTTTCCAATTATTTAATTTAGTGGTTGAATCCTATTTAACTGGGCCGTGCTTCTAAAAACAGAGAAATAGAAATAGAAAGCTACAGAATGATCTGAACGATATTTTGATTTCATAAAGGTTCTACAAAACTTATTGTGTTTGAGTTCTTTGCGCAATGTTCGTGCAATCTGATCAGTGATGTATATATATGAACAAGATGTGAGAACGGGCCAAATTTTTGAGGACTGGCCCAAAACGTGACCAATGTCGAATCAATTTTTTTGGGTCCTTTAATATTCTGTCACTCAAAATGTATGTTTTGCAAAGTAACTTCGCTGCAATGTGGTACATTTATAGTATAATATTTTGGAATAGAAGCGATACTTCAAAACCATATGTATAAAATAGTGGCTCGGATATTAGGCTAACGTATGTTATGGTCCAGAGATTTTCAAAATGCTGTTCAACATAGTGAAGCGACAAACTAATTTTTGACAAACGCTTTAACGCCCGGACTAGTTAGTGTATCGTGCAATGTTTAACAAACTCAAGCCAGCAACACGGATCGATCACCGATCGCCTCCGGTGAGAACGGCGTACGCAAACTATTGGGCCATCTGGGAGGTGTTGCTCGTTTCCTTAAGGAATCTAGCAAAGTAAACGAATAATAACGCACTCACACACATATGCAACGAGATATACTTAGTTTACGCGACGCGTTGCAATAGGTTCTAATGCCTATTGGCAGAATTGGGAATTAAAGAGTTAAAGATTAGTATATATCGTACTAGTGGTTAGTGACTGGAAGAAAGTATGAAATATTTAATAGATAGCTACACTGGAACGATGATTGTTGAACATTTAAAGATAAAGCTAAATAATTGCTAAATAGACTTAACCTAAACACATGCCTCACTTAGACCGCTGAGTTTATGAACATTGCTTTATCGTATAACAAGTTCGTTTAAGTAATAAATAATCTATTCAAGTGCAGCGATAATCCAATGGGATCTTAATATATTTACCTAAAGGATTTAATGTTGAACTTTAAACCTGGTGAATTAAATAGAACGGCGAAGTTTCAACAACAGAAACAAGTATGTACATACTCTGAATTTGGACAGAGAAAATTTTCGTCCCCGTATCAAAATTTTGGAAATTGGAGCAGGCTATGGATACATGAGCCATAAACAACATCACAGATTACTGTTGTCCTAATGAAATTTACAACAATTTGGGAACAAAGTTGGTGTATTTGAACGCTTCATTTCTTAGCTTAAAAATTGTTATGTTGATATATATCAATGCTATGTGCAAGAAGTCAACAGGAATATGCATTAAAAATATAGTATCGCCAAGCTATCGAGAGGTGTAGGGGGTAGGTGCAGAACCAAAAGTCACAACGTATTGCTATCAAATTCCTAACTTCTTGACCGTATTCTCTAGTGAATGGATTATATGAAGTGGTGCCTGTGGGTGACTGTACAAGATACTCATCACTTCGAAAATATGAATCAATCAGGCATTTTAGTTATCAGGGCATGGACGATAACCCCAAAAATTGTGGCAAACGTAAGCTGTTTTGAAACGGAGTGACCCAATTTATTGGAGATCCACTAAGGCTGCTAGTTGAAAAATCGTGAAAATTTCATGTCTGTCGTTGTGACTCATAATTCATCTTTCTGTAATGGATTTCGACAGTTTTTGTTCAAAAGAAAATGATGACGATGTGCCCTTTGGCGTGTTCGCCATTTTCTAGATTAAGGTGCGCATGAGGTAAGAATTATCTAACAGATGGACTAAATTTGATGAACCCATTCATATGCACAGTATTATGCATTTTGTACAGCGTTGATGAAAATTCCACGCTAAGTTGAACCCGTATATGCTCGGTTCGAACTCGGTGTGCAAACTACATGCCAATTCGGAGCTATTGCTAGCATGCTAAAGAATCTTCGCAACGAACAATACATGAAGAAACCTTCAGTAGCAAGGTGAGTTAAAGTAACGGTTCGCGTGTACGCAATAATTTAGTTATCCGAGCAATACGCATCATGTTTGTTTGTATTGTATTTATCTTCACGTGGATCTACTCAAACTTTTTGAGCCAGACTTCGGGCTTTTTTTTAAATCGGCAGCCCGGCCCGAAAATTTTACCATACGTCCGAAGCCCTGGCGGACCATATGAAAATGACATAGGCAAGGTTCTTTTCAGGCCTACTTTCTCACGTCTAATATGAACATGCCGTTACACATGTAGGGAATGTCAACATGAAATAAGAAATCATATTATATTATACCCGATTTCGCAGTCTAATTAAAGACATGATCATACTACAGCAACCTATCCCTATACCCGTCTTCTGTCCCGCTGCTGCGTCTATAAATACGAGAGTAGCCTCGTAAGGTTATCTAGCCTGCGATTTCTGTTGCGGATTTAACATGCGGTATAAGATATATGCACTTAGAAATACTTTCGAAATCAGATAGACAATTAGATAGACTTCAAATTACGGATTTATGTAGAGAAGTACCTATATTAAAGCCTATATATAGTTTTCACTGTTACCTGTGATTTCAAACGGCCTGCATTGTACAACAACATTGTGGCATGTTTCATATGTCTTTTTATTTACGATGTTTTAAAATTGGGCATCAATATACCTACAAAGTGTGAATAATGGCAATAATTGATTGATGACTATCGCAGATAACATTGGTCAAATAATTAGTTGGTATAGGACAATTAATTTTAAAAGCCTTTGAATATTACAATTACAGTCACCTGTGATCTATCGTTATCAAAGAAAATACTTCTGACTTCATCATGCTAGTGGGATATGTCGATTAAATTTGTCTACAGAAAATTCCAGATTATGAAAGCTTTCCGTTTTTATAATTATTTTAAATAGCAGCGCAGATACTAGATGCTGCGCTGAGACCGCTGAGTTAGCAATGTCACTTAATTCGAAAATCTTTGTGTCAGTTTTAAATAAATAAAACTGGGAAATACAGTGACTTGCACATGGAATTGGCGCACCAAACACGAACATTGTTGAATAATTTATTACCTTGTTCGTGAGATCTAGAAGCATGCTGTAGCTATTTTCTTGCATATAGATTGATTAAATCAAAATTTAAAAGACAAAATATAAATATATAACTTTGGGTTTAAAATATTTGCTGTGGCCGGGTTAATCCCCTATAAAGGGGCATGAGTATTTCACGCATGTCGCGTGTGCCGTATATATTTGTTTTAACTGAAGCAACTTCTTGCAAGTAATACTTGATAACAGTAAAAATTACAATAAATTTCCCAAAAGCACAGACTTTTCCCATGCGAAGAGGTTGTTACTTATTTGTTTTGAAACCTTTCTATTGAATGGCGTATGTGCTATAACCGTTCGAACCAAACTGTACGAACCAATCCCATGTTATAAATAACAGCAACTTAGCCAACAAGGTGGTCCAAAATATGGGGTTTTCATAACGTGCTGTTTTCGTGAAATGTTTATTCGGTTTATATCATTACTATAGATGAACTGGTTTATACCACGTGCCTTAGAAAAATTTTAATGCGTTTATGTTTGCTCCTTACTAGGTTATAGACGATAACATCTTAATCTGAAGCGATTTTAACCGGAAATAATGCGTCGTTCACAGAATAATGCGTACAGCGACTGGAAAATTTATGTTACAAACGATGCGTCGTCCGTACCTTGTTACAAACGATCGATCGTCCGTATGTCAGGTTATAGACGACAAGGCGTCTATAAATTTGGTTACAGACGATTCGTCGTCCGTAACAAATATTACAAACGACGAAGTGTTTGTAATATTTGCTATGGACGATCGGTTGTTTATAACATTTGTTATAGACGACCGATCGTCCGTAACAAATATCACAAGCGATGCGGTGTTTATATTTGTTACGGACGATCGATCGTTTATAACAAATGTTATAAACGACCGATCGTCCGTAACAAAAATTACAAGCGACGAGGTGTTTGTAATATATGTTTATAGACGATCGATTGTTTATAACAAAAGTTATAAACGATCGATCGTCCATAACAAATATTATAAACGACGAGGTGTTTGTAATATTTGTTATAAACGATCAGTCGTTTATAACATTTTTAATCGAGTATTAACCTGTAAGTCTTCGCAAATAAATTCAACATTGAAATGCACAAGAAATATTTAAACCACTCCTAATCTTACTGGAACTCTAACTTAGACATGAGTTGTAATGTTACCTTGCAAATCTTAAAATATTAGTTCAAAACGATGTTTCAACGAGCTAATCCTAGAACACAAAGATGTTCAGATGCTCCGAAGGGTTCAGTAAACTCAATTTGAAATCTCGGAATAAACCTTTGAGCATGGAGTAGCCATGCGTCCACGTTTTAGAGTTGTGTATATGTAGTTTACTATTAATAAACACCGATGATTTGAAACAGCTAATGAGCACAGCAGCGTAAAATACGTATCGTATCCTCGAGGAACCTATATGACTAATCTTATAATTATTTTTATAATCACATGTTTAAATTCCCGTTAGCCAATATTAAAAATATCAGCAATTTGTAAAGTTTTTTGAGCAGTTCTTTTAAGAGAGCCAAAATTCAAGACGAAATTAAAAGTGTTGAACAGAAATTAATCTTATGGCATGGGAGTTGGAAAGATGGTTCTCAGTGCGCCCGGAGTACTCCAGATTTTGGTTTCTGCGATCCACATATACACAGGCATTTACTATTTTGCGCTTATCTCCGGCCGCAGATTTGTAAATTTTATAACACAACTGTCTGATGCTACGTTACTATTAATCAATTTTGGTTCAATAATTATTCCTGACACAAAAAGTTAATAAATACCCCATCTGAATTGTGGGATTCGTCCTGGAGATAAAGCCAACATGCATGAATACTTTTTGAATTATGTAAAGTTTTCCCCTGGGGTGATCGTATAAAGTTTTGTCCCTATAAGCCTAAGCTTCGGCTGGGATCAGTTATATAGCACATAAGTTACTCTTATAACGGCATTTCCCTCATAAGGTGAGCCCTGAAATTTTGATATGAGTTTTCGATACCAAATTCTATCGCAAATTTGGTCACTTAAATTTTACAAAACAGTAAATGGTGTGAAAATCAGCTTCGTTTATAACTATTCTGGAAGCAAAAGTTATGTATCACATCAGTTACTCTTAAAACGGCATTTCCCTATATAAGGTGGGCCCTGAAATTTTTATATGAGTTTTCTATACCAAATTCTATAGCAAAATTGGTTACTCAAATTTTATAAAACAGTAAATAGTGTGAAAATCAGCTTCGTTTATAACTATTCTGGAAGCAAACATTATATAGCACATCAGTTACTCTTAAAATGGCATTTCCCTATGTAAGGTGAGCCCTGAAGTTTTTATATGAGTTTTCTATACCAAATTCTATCGCAAAATTGATCACTTGAATTTTTCGAGGATCCGTATCATCAGGGCGTCATGTTAAATGCTGGTCCCGAAAAATTTAGGTAGCTCAAGTTTCATAGTATATCTATGCTTTATTTGCTCCTCCTGGGACGCAGAAACATGGGCCAGGTGCCCTCAAGCTGGAGGGGCGCACTCTTAGTTGTGTCGTCACACCCTCGGAAAATGAACACAGAATTGGCAATTTTACCCAGATTTTCGATACTTTTTCGCAATTTCACAAAGATTTATGCGGCGCTTAGGAGCGCGGGGGCATATATATGGCTTGAGGGTGGTCAGACCTATATAGGATAACCATTTCCCTTCATAAGCACCTGTGTCCCAGATGTGATATACCGTATATAGTTATTAAGAAATAATTACAAAATTTACCTAAATTAGGGACTAGCTTAGTAAATATGAGCGTTAGGCCGATTTTACAGCAGCAGCAAATTAATGGTGTCATGGTTAAAAACCATAGTGGAGGTTAAATACATATTTATTTACAATCTAAAGTTTAATTAGCATAGACAAAGTGGTACCAATTTAATGTTTAGGTTGAGGTGCCAGCTAAATCTCTGGCATTTATGATTAGCTCATTGGAACATCGTTCTGGACTAATATTTTAAGCTTTGCAAGGTAACATTACAACTCATGTCTAAATTAGAGTTCCAACACCTCGTCGATTATAATATTTGTTATGGACGATCGATCGTTTATAACTTTTGTTATAAACAATCGATCGTCTATAAACATATATTACAAACACCTCGTCGCTTGTAATTTTTGTTACGGACGATCGGTCGTTTATAACATTTGTTATAAACGATCGATCGTCCGTAACAAATATTACAAACACCGCATCGCTTGTAATATTTGTTATGGACGATCGATCGTTTATAGCTTTTGTTATAAACAATCGATCGTCCATAAACAAATATTACAAACACCTCGTCGCTTGTAATTTATGTTACGGACGACCGGTCGTCTATAACAAATGTTATAAACAACCGATCGTCCATAGCAAATATTACAAACACTTCGTCGTTTGTAATGTTTGTTACGGACGACGAATCGTCTGTAACCAAATTTATAGACGCCTTATCGTCTATAACCTGAGATACGGACGATCGATCGTTTGTAACAAGGTACGGACGACGCATCGTTTGTAACATAAATTTTCCAGTCGCTGTACGCATTATTCTGTGAACGGCGCATAAGGGCTTTGTTTAAACCATCTATAAGCTATGTTAGCTATTTTTTTGTTAAATGCCGCTCAAGCTAAAGAATGGGTCCACCTGGAATCGAACACCGGGCCTTCCGCCTGCGCAGCAGACGTGCTAGCCACTACACCATGGACCCGCTTGAAACGGTTATTATATTGTAATCATATTCTAACTAGCGAATTGACATTTCGTTAGCAGTGATTATTTCTGTGATCATTACACCCTCCTTGTAAAAAAGGCGATGCAGGCAAATAACTTTTCCTGTATGTGCCATTCTATGATCGCATTGAATGGTAAACAAATGAGGAATCGGTTCTCGAGGCACTGGCATTGTGATAAACATTGCGCTTTATCAGTGTATGTGCAGGTAAGCAACAAAATAATCTATATCATAGCATAAATTTATGTAGAAAAAGACGAAAGACTATATTTTGCTAAACTTCTTTTCTTTAGCAGCTGTTACCTGCGACTAACCGCCTGTCATCGATGACCATTTTGAAGATATATACTCTGCTATGCTATAACGGTCACGTTAATTATTGCCGTAAAGCTCAAAAACGATTATGGTTTTGTTGTTGAACTAATGTCTGCATAAACCAAGTGAACACACCCAAAAAGAATAAGCATCTCAGTTATGGGCTATAATGTGCTTATGTACGGCGCAACACAACTCGCCGGTGGTCTGCATTGCCCCGAAAGTGTTAATTGTATATATGTCGTAGGCCAATACCAATTCAGGCCAATTGCCAATTGGCCTAGGCCAAATACCAATTGCACTTTGGCCTAGGCCAAATGCCAACTTCACATGTATTCAAGTTTTCTACAGTAATCAATAATTATACCAATTGCTGTTGGGCATCAATTCTAAAAAGAATGTAAAGAAAATTACTTATTGAATATTGAAGATTAAAAAACATATCCATTGCACTTAATTACAAATAGCCAATCAGCGTATGCTTGGTTATAAATTACACGGTACAGAATACTTGAATAAATAACGTGATTATTCCTAAACCAGTAATTGTACTGATCACGTGACCGTTTATTACGCAAATCGTTTATACTGACGTGCATTTGGGCGGTTAGCTTTAATTAAAGCGCGAAACAGTTTTTGGTTGATTTTACAATGGAAGACCTTATTGCTAATTATAAGTACGGCAAAAAATATGATTTTCCAACGTCCAAAACTCACGAATTCATGTCAACAGTCCTACGCACTGGCAAAGGTCAAGCAATAGACAATGTCCATGGGTGGGAGAAGAATAGAAACATTTAAAAGTAACGTTTAGGCATCGTGAAGGTTTACGCTGATTGGCTTACATTGTTGGTACGCTTTACGCTTGGTTTACATTCTTTAGTAATTATTGATTACTGTAGAAAACTTGAATACAAGTGAAGTTGGCAATTGGCCTGTGCCAAATACCAATTGCACTTTGGCCTAGGCCAATTGCCAATTGGCCTGAATTGGTGTTTGGCCTACGACATATATATGCATTCAGACAAAAATGCATTTTGTGCTACTGTAGTTTTAATAACGGATCAGGCCAAGTTCTTCCCTAGCGTCTCTTGTCAATTGTTTGCATATAGATGATGGCATAAAGTTTTGCTACTCTAAGCCTATGTCTAAGCTAGACGTACGTGTAAGCTAAGCTCGTAATTAAACCCCAGATTTTTGTGCTACTGTACTCATGTCGAGTTTTTACAACTGTTAGAGGGAAAACGTTGACGCGATCAAAATGAACTTCCTAATTATTTATGCCACATAACGAAACCATGTTTTACCTAACAAAAACAACGGCATATGCAGGCGCGTTGATACGTGGGGGCACTGTGGGATCGCGCCCCACCAAGTTGGATATTGGTGTCCACAGTTTACAAGTGCAAAAAAATTTCTGAACTATCCAGTTCAGATCCAGATCACTACTTGAGTTATCCCCCACAATGCATGGGTGCCCCACACAGTTAAAATTTTTCTGGTGCCGCTCCTGGGCGCTTAGTATCACGCTCAGGCTGCAGCCAGTAGCTGCAATGGAACTAGGCAGATAACCAAGAAACGACACACAGCAAGCTGGTGGTTTGTAAATTCATTCGTGCGTATATAATTACAATTTATGTAGAACGAGTTCTGCGGTTGTGAATATATTGGCGAGGCATAATGCTGTTGATTTTGCACCGTAAATATTCCAAATCGTAACAAACAGCAGACATAGGTATTAACACATAGCGTACGATAAATAGAAGTTTGTAAATGCGAATCATAACCAAAGGTAATATGTATATGTGCATGTTTGCACAAAACTGTTTTTATATTTTACTGTTTATAAAGTACTTGTATATATGTATAATAGATTATTCGCAAAGACCGCTGGGTACCTTAACTCTCATTTTACGAACGTTGGAGATTATTGCATTGCACAGAATGTTTGAAAAGTTTCGTTTAGCGGATTACCATTCCCTGCTGCTTTTCCGTTCTCTTTCCATATGTCAGAGGTATCACATCTATATCCATCTCGACATTTATCGGGCCTAGCAAATATTATTCAACAAAGTATATTATTATTTTTAATATATTATGGTGAATTTGAAATTTTTTTGTTGCACCGCACACTGTGTTTTTAATGTTTAGTGTTTGCTGCACACAAATAGCTGCAAATTAGTGAAACTTTCCCACACTCAAAGCGACCATTTTCGCTGTGTGGGGAGTAGAAATTGATTAATGTGATGGTAGAGAATAGAAGGGGTTGCTATCTGTAAAAAGGTCTCATTGTTATAAAAGTCTGGCTAATGTTATGATAATTTTATGAATAAATATATTTTAAAGCTTCGTTACATAGGAAAACCGGCCACAGCGTCGGACATACGGAAATATATAGCGAAATATAATTTATTGGAGCGGAGAAATTTGGCCTGTTTGTGATGTCACAATTAGAAGCGTTTGCTCTCTGAAACAATTTGTAGTGGACCGGCTTTTTACGACCCAAATGTAAGAGCAATTTTACACAATGCTAATGTGTATGTAATATACATGTGCTTCGCTGTGTGGTACCGCAAAACATTACAGCAATTCAGCATATATCTATTTTTCGGTTCTTTTCCATTATCCTCCAGCCCGAATTTAGTCAATTTTGAAGATACCAACCGATCCAACCAAGCTGATTTTGGTACCAATCGACTCAGCTCGATGAGGCGGTTCAGAAAATACTCATATTACCCATATCCTTGAAATTATTTTCGATTTTTTGAGGTTCAAATGGTCCCAACTGGGACACTGTTAAATCCTACAGAACCAAACCGAAGCAATAAATTACTTTATAAGTTATTGGAGAGTGGGCCCACGACAACTTTAGGGGCCGAAGTATAATGCATGCCATGCCGTTCTCGATATACTAAGCATAAGCCTTTGTCTTAGCCTAAACTAAGGTCCCTATATGAGCCATGTACTAAGTCTAATCCTAAATCACGATGCTGTCGCCCTCCGAACCCCCACTCTAACCTGTTCCTTTTTCTAACGTTATAACGTATCGCTCTCAGCGTTACTTGGGCCCTCATAAGTTTCTAACGGTGGCGTAAATTTGAATAGACTATCCACCAGTATATTTCACTCATCAAGCCGAGTCGAATGGTACCAAACATGACCATATTTCGAAAAAAATCATTTGGTTACCGAGGGGGGACCAGTGGAACCAGAAAAAAATTTCAGGCATATGGGTGAAATGAGTATTTTGTAACCGCCTCTTTGAGCCGATCGATTGGTACCAAAATCAGCTCCGTATCTTTAAAATTGACCGAATTCGGGTGGGGGTATAATGCAAAAGAACCGCTTTTTCATTTTAAAACTAAGATTACTGAGTTTTTGTGTACAATCTTGGAATAGCATGTGACACGCTGAAACATATGTTATATTTTTGGCATTTCGTTGGTAAATAAAAGTTTAGATATAGAACAAAAACGTTTCTTTTGTTGTATCGTGGTCATTTCATGCCTGTTGTTATATGTTCATTATAACGGTCGTTAAATCAGACAGACAGCTTATGACGTTTGTCAACAGATTGTTGCTTTGCATTCGAAAATAGACAATCTACATAATCAAGATTCAGCCCTATTCCTGTTATCTCCTGTGTTGCAGGATTCCACGCTTATAAAGTTTTACTCGGCTAAGCTTATTATAAAGGTGTTAATTTTTTGCTCGGCTGGCTTGCTGGCCGTTATGTTTTGATAAACGAACCAAACTCTTGCAAGGCACCGGTCCGTGTGGGCTGACATCAATTCTGTCTTCCCGGTGTCACGGGAAAAAGTGTCCTACCGTGAAAAGTGTCCTAGGACGCTTTTTCCTAGTTAAAAGTGTCCGGGCGGACATTTTTTCCAAGGAATAAGTGCCCGGGCGGACATTTTTTACTAGGAAAATGTGTCCTACCTCGGAAAAATTGTCCTATTCCGATTATTAACCTAAATAGTTGTCACTTTTTTCACGTTAGGACATTTTTTGCCATGAACTCTTTTAAGAGACCCACGATATCACAAATTTTGCAAGTATAATGTAGTTTGTCATACTTGTTTCAGATTCAGATGTCTATCAATAAATCAAATAAAATGACCGAATTATCAGATGTGCTTTATTTCTTAACAAACCAGAAGTACCCTGTCCAGAAATGGATTGATCTCAAATTGTCTACATCTGCCATCAACTCAAGAAAGCGAGCGTTGCGACGAAGATCCGCAAGTTTCAAACTTGTCGACGGCGTCTTGCACTATTTCTCCAATTCCAAAGACACAAAAGTCGAAAAATTGAGGCGCGTCATATTCAGCAAGGACGAACAGAACGCTTTGATTCGTGACGCCCATGATAATAGAGGGCACCTACGTCGTGACAGTTGTCTTGAAGTTCTAACGGCCGCATATCACTGGGAAACCATGACTAAGGATGTGGTAAAGTATCTTGGTTCCTGCCATCATTGCCAAACGGCTAATGCTCGAGCATTTAAAAGCGACGCAGCCGTACTTCACCCAATCCCTGTTGTTTCTCCTTGGCACCACGTGGAAGTTGATCTGATTACGATGCCGCTAAGTAAGTCGCAGAATAGATATATACTAACACTTGTGGACGTTTTTTCGAAATGGCCAGAGGCCATTGGTCTACCAACGAAGGATTCAGCAGTCGTTTCTCGCGCACTTTATGATATCTTTCTCGATAGAGGGTTCCCAATGGTGCTTTCGTCTGACCAAGGACGGGAATTTGTAAATGAAATTCTCGAACGTCTTCTCACGTTGAACAAAGTAGAGAAACGAGTTTCGACAAGTTATCACCCTCAAACACAGGGACTAGTTGAGCGTTTTAACCAAACGCTTAAGGGTATGCTGGTAAAAATGACCGGTGAACAGGATCTGGCAAAATGGGATATGTATCTTCGGGAAGCTCTGTACAGCTATCGTACTGTTAGTCAAGACTCGACAAAGCTGAAACCGTTTGTGTTAATGTACGGTAGAGAGCCGACTGGATTGTTATCAGATGGATCCTGCGAAACCCACGAAAAAGTTCTCAGTAAGCTTGCCGAGTTCAGAAATACAATAAATCAGCATCTTAAGAAGAATGTCGCTAAATCACAAGAAAAGCAGAAAGTGCAATATGCACGCAAACGGTCCATCCGCGGACGCCAATTCTGTAACAACGACACTGTTCTAGTTTTGAACACACGCCGATCGCTACGAAAGAGTGGCAAGATGCAAAAACCATGGCTGGGTCCTTATATTATTCATGAGATTCGCGGCAAGGGAGTGTGTGTACTGAAGAATCCCGAAACAGGACAAATCCTTGCTAAACAATGCAATGTGTCACTACTAAAACACTACATAAAGCGCGACGAACGAGTTGGCAAGGGGACAAAACCGAGAGCTGTTCCAGCGCCTCAACATTCAGCGGTTCGCTTTGCCCCCTGCTCGCCTGAAAGTCGTCGCGCAATGGCCGAAATGTGTGGTATCAAGAATAACAATGACATAAGTCCACCTTCTTTCAATGATGTCGCTCGCATGGGCCACCCATCCAAATTTATCAAAATCGGTGGCGGCGGGAACTGTTATTTCAAAGCGTTGTCGTATTTGCTAACTGGTGGCGAACAGTACGCACGGCTTCTCCGGAATTTTATTGTCGGCAAAATGCAAGGTCCCGATATATCGGAGCGCCTTGAGAACTATCTGGGGAAGAACCCACAAGCATATCTCAATGAGTCCGGAATGATCGAAGAAGGGGTTTGGGCAACAGATGCAGAAATTATTACAACTGCGTGGCTGTTTAAGACAGATATTATCGTTTGGTCAAAAGTCGGCGAAACGTGGCGATGGCAGTTTTTCAAGACGTCACTTTCGGGTACAAAGCTGACCACACCCAGCACCAAACGTGCGCTGTACTTGTGCAATACCAACTCAGATCATTATGACGTGGTCTCTGCAGTGGAAGATAAAGAACTCAAAATCGCAGAAACCATGTCGGATGAAGAAGAATTTGATGAGGAATTCTTGTGAACGAAATAATCGGAATAGGACAATTTTTCCGAGGTAGGACGCATTTTCCTAGTAAAAAATGTCCGCCCGGACACTTATTCCTAGGAAAAAATGTCCGCCCGGACACTTTTAACTAGGAAAAAGCGTCCTAGGACACTTTTCACGGTAGGACACTTTTTCCCGTGACACCGGACCCAAAAATTTAGGCCCGTTCTTACGTCTATAATCTACTACAGTAATTGTTGTCATGCATCTAGCAATACCAAGAGTCGATGATGGTGACTTTCGGTCATAACCGAAACTCCCGCGTCATCAAATACGGGCTCACGTTAGAATGCAGGGAAGTGTCATACTCTTTTCTGATGCGCTCTTGATAATACCAAGAATGCATTAGGGAAGAGTGATACTTCCTTACACTCACATATAAATCAGTGTTTGATATGCGGGCGTTTTGGGCCTAACCACCCTTGTTCACCTTCACAATTTCCGTGTCATCAGTGCTCGGTGCTCGACTGCAAATTAACATTTTACATGATTCCAAATGAAGAATAATTTGTCTGCTGAAGTGAATATATCGTTAATTTTAAATTTTTGCAACTCTGATATCTAAATATTTTGTTTTTCTTTAAAAAAAAAAAAAGAAAAGGAAAGAGAAGAAAAAAAAAAAAAAAATAAAAAAAAAAAGTGTGAGCTTATCGGCCTTCTCCGCGGCACGTTTCTTACCAAAACGTAACCGACATCTCCAATGGTGGCCAAGGGAAAAGGAGGGTGAAAACAGAGCGAGTTCGGAAATTACCCAAAAATATAAGTATGGTCAAGATTAGGGGAAGGAAGCCACCAGGGGATGTACCGGTCTACCAGCGGTCGGAGATACCCTTTGTCACGAAAGAAAAGTTGCGCGAGTTCCCAATGGTAGACATGTCATTGTCCCGGGCAGGGATATCAAGGTTGTATCTGGATCATATAACCATTCACAAAATAATTGAGTTGGCCGTGTGTAATGAGTAAGTTACCTTAAACAATTGCCTGAGTGATTTAAGTGGAACATTAGTGTAGCTTATGTATTATTTGAATGGAACTATTTGTGGTATAAAAGTATCCGAGAAACCTGGAAAAAGGTGTGTTTATTTGAAGCAATAATTGTAATATGTAGCCTGGCTTTATTTTGTGCACCCGGCACCTTCCAGCCATAGCGAATTTGAAATAATTTATTTAGGTAAAATTTAGATAGCGAACTCGAGTATCTGTGCTATCAATAATTATACCCTGGCAATGTCCATAAGACGAGCCCTGGGTAATGAATTTTAATATTATAAAAGCCTAAAGGTTGGTTCAGTTAAATTTAAAACGAAATTTAAGTAGTTTTGGTCAGCGTCGGCAAGCTCGAGTAATTGTGCCATCCACGCTTAAGTATACCGTGGCAAGTTCGCATAACGAGCCGTGGTGTTTAGTTAAAAAAGAAAAATAGATTTTATAAAAAAAATAAATTTTAATGGAAAGTTAAAGCGTTATGTGAGATTTGTATTACAAAATGTGAAGTTAACCATGTATATGATTTATTATCCATGAAAAGTTATCTTTAAACTACAGCGAGCTCGAGTGGCGAGTCTGTAGTATTTGAATAATTTGTGGTAAGATTTTATACAGAGCTTTTCTGATGTTTGCTGTGGCCGGGTAGGCTCATGTAGGATTAAACTTAAAGTTCTTTAGAAACTTTTGTTTATAATTTCTGACAAAGCTTAACACTGTCACGGTGCGCCCGAGTAGGCCCGTGAACAGCTGAATTTGGATTGACATCGAGTAATGTTAACGAATGAAATTGGTGTTTTTAATAACGGAATATTTATTGAAAAATCTTATTAGCAAAAGATGTTCGAGTAACTATTGATAATATTTATTAATTGTAATTTCCAATAGATTTGGAAGGAGGAATACCTAAGTAATCTTACATGTACTTTTAGTTTTTATTTTATAGTGTGTCAGTATTTAAGGGAGGAATGAGCTGCATTAGCTCTGAAGGCATCCAAGCTCTGGCTTAACTCAGCAATGCGGCCCGAGTTAAGACAGGGTATGGAGCTAGAGAAGGCATTGGTAACCGTCAGGTTTAAAACGTATAGGTTGTGCAATGATACACTTTGGAATGTCTTGATACCGCTTAAGTATTAACCAAAGAGTAAAATGTATTACCTGTGTTGTTTGTAATACTAGTATGGTATGCAGATAAATTGCACCAGGACTCTAAAACTATTGTTATATACAGGTTGCCTAAAATAAAAGATGTGTACTGCAATGTCCCTATAACCCAATAATGTAGCAGAACAAGGATGAGTTTGATGGTTGCCTAGCGCCGTATAAGCAATTGACAAGAAGCTCCTAGGGATCAAGCTAGTGCTAGCGCCAGAGAGGATGTCTACGTTGCTATAGGTGACCAGCACCTTGTAGGGGAAGCACACGAGCACTAAGTAATAGGAAATCGGCTCAGATTTGATTAACAATAACACCAGTTCGCTGAAAAATTTTAATACCATCGTTAGCTGAAATTTGTGAACAAGAATTAAACAATATAACAGTATTAGTACCCAATGTATTATATAAAAAAAACTTAACAGCCTTGGCGTTATGCACCTAGGGTAAGTAGATAACAAAGAATAACACTAATAAGGCATAAAGGTAGTTTCCTTTGTCCAGCAAAATAGAACGTATACATCATGATAACAATTTTTGTATTGATTTTTGAATACTTTGATACGGGTATGGGTTCGCGATAACCGTGTATTATGGGATACACATACCCAAGTCGTAACTTTACCTGAATAAGCTGTAGGTATTGGGGAATCTGAAAATAACTAAGAATTTTATGGGTTAGTGTTAATGGGACAAGTGACACAGGATGCCCCTGAATAGAACGTGGGTGTTGGCCCATAACTGCCAAGCCCCCTAAGCGTAAAATTTCCCCGGCTTATGCATTGGGCAACCCCTAGGCGAGGCTTGCGCGAAGACCCAGTTCCGGTAACTAGGCCCCACCCTAGAGCATGCTACCAATGTCATAACCTTCGACGATAGAGCAGCCCATGTTGTGGCAGCCTGGAGACCAACGGGTGGTAGAACGGTGCCGGAAAAGGAGAAAGACCAAGCCCACCCAGAGGTTCCCGTTCAGGGGATGGGCTGCCCTTTTTCTGGTCTGCCTTACCCTGTACTAGGTCTTACTATGCCTAGTAATCCCGCCACCTCGGCAGGATCCAGAAATACAGGATCAACCTCCTGTATTGCCACTGTGAGTGAGCCTATAGGTACTTATATGCGGGTGTCTAGGGACCTATGCCAATGGGGGTAAGCCATATGGGTATACAAATATTATTAGGTCGTGAAATCACGATGAGTGTAAGACTATTACCACTATAGACCCTATTAGCAGTTTATGTGTTAAGAACAGGAGAAAACCGCTTAGAGCCGGAATCGCTCAGAAAACCGCAAAATTGAAGCAAACTCTTATAAGGATGCAAAAAAAACTAAATACGTAGGTATTATAAACATTTCGACTGTAAACCAGTAAATCGCGTATTTCGACTGTAAACCAGTAAATCGCGTAATACCAGTAATACTGTATCATATAATAGGATAACATAATATAATAAAAAAAGTGACATCTGTCAAACATTCGACGAAACAATAAAAAGAAAAGAAAAAACTCAATAATAATATACGCAGAAGAAAACTACGCCATGCTACCCATACATACTCGTTGACGACTGACGACTCTCTAATAACAATATAATACAGTCCAGATGAAAATACGGCGCATGCGCAGAAAATGTCGAAAAAGCCAACAACTTACACCACAGCAAAACAGTAGCTAACTAAATTTATTTAATAATAAATATTATTATTTATTTAATATATAATTTTGAACAAATGTGATGAATTTTAGGGTCGGAAATAGGGGTGTTATTGGGTATCCCATAGGAATTAGGTAGTTTTCAGGGTAGGAATAAATGGTTAGAACCCCCTGGGGTAGTTTGAAAAACCCTTATCATCGTATGAAGTTAGAAAAACCAAATATTAACGTATTTAATTTTGGAAGAAAAATGGTGAAAGTTGAGAGACACCAAGCGTTAAGAAAAATAGAATTATGGGACGATTAGAGTGTCCTTAGTCCAGGGAAAAGATAAAATGTAGTCCAACAGTAGGGTAGAAGTTGTTCCCAGCTAATGAGACCCGAGTATATTTATAAATTTGAAAATAAAGTGGAAAAGTTGGTTTTTGGATAAAATGGAGTAATGTGTCAGGGTATAGAAGTAAGGTATCACCAGATAAAGGTAAGTAAGGGATTCACCTGAGTGAGGATGGGTGTTGCCCTACCGAGGACGATATATGATACACCCCACCTGGAGAAATAAATAATAAATCAGAGAAGAATATGTTATTGGAACCAAAAATAAGGGAGTTTATAAATTTGTGAATTTCAACCCATATTTAGGAAATAATAGTCCCCGAAGTAGGAGTAAAATGGGGTAGTTGCGGTGGTTACCCAAGGTGCGGCCGCGTGCCATTCCACTCGGAAAACATAACCACCACCCTGTTTTGGGAAAGTTTTGAAAATAGAATCAATCTTGGTATCTGGTTGAAAATATTGAATGTTATCAGATTTTGTTTCAGATTAGTATTTTGAAATATAGGAATCATATAGCTCGAATAAAGAAAATCATGAGTCCCTATGCCCAAAATAGTGAGAAATATCCTGGCAAGAGAGATTATAAAAGTCACCCCTCTGGGAGAGTGAATATCTCCCCAGGGAAGGAAAATTAATTCATGTTAGTTTTAAGGTTGAAATTGAAACCAGTGTAATGTAATGTCTTGAGGAGAGAAAATACAAGGTTGGACCTGCCCAAAAGTTGACATCCCCCGGACCCGACTCCTCAACGTCCCCGTTGAGTATGTGTTCTAGGGAGCAGGTTAAACTTGTATTTTTGAATTTTTCATTCTCCAAATATTAGAATAGAAATTTTGAAAAGTTATAATTATACCCGTTGCAACTTACAACAATATTATGCACACAAAAATGTTAACACAATGCTTTAAAATATTATGGCGATAATATATAATACTGAGCAAGATTATTAAACCAAATCAATATACACCGTACCCTGTTTGGACTTACATTAATAACAGTACCAAATAAAAACAGCAACACTTGGATTAAGTAAACGAGAAATTCAAAATCCACCGTTTGAGTTTTAAAGATACTGTGAAAGATTTCTGATGATTGTATTTGGTTCTTTGCGCAATTTCCGATAATGAAAAATAACTAAAATTTCAAAATATTCTAAATCAGATTTTTCCCAAAATTTTAAAGATTTAATTTATAGGTTAATAATGAAATTAAAAGTCGCACCTAAATAGTAGTTTGTTATAATTCGGAATGAACTATGGATTCCTTCCAAGCCATATTAAAGCGCAGCATATGATCAAATATTAAACTAACAAAATTATATTACAACATAAAACACAATAAGTACTATATCCCTGTATTTGAAACACAACATATCAATATGGAGGTAGGCAAAAGTAGTGGTCGTAGCCGAATGAAATTTAATGAATTAGTTACTCCATACGTAATGAAAAATAGATTTGTTGGAAATATGATTTTCATATACCGTAAAATTGTGTGATGGAAATTATAAACATGTATTATTTCGAAATAAGTAGGATAGTTATTTGAATTTTTTTTAAAGGGGAATGAATGTCCCGTTGAAATTGGGTTAAAAATAAATCCATTAACGAAAGTTAAAAAAGTGAAATTGATTCTAACACATGTGGTGAAACGAAAATGATTTAGTTCATTTATAAAGATGAAATTTGGGTATCTTTAAAGGGTTTCGAGACCACAATAACTCGTCACATGGTTACAAAAAAAACAAGCTCCTTCATAAACTATTTAGTAAAATACAGTAATATAAAAATAAAGCACTATTATGGCATTTGACTTGTTCTTCTTTTGGCATCGAATGTCAATGGCACAATATTTATTGTTCACGGAAATTGTCGTTAATTGCATATTATATTGTCAAAACAGCTCAATAGTCATTGGCAGTATTAGAGTATCAATGATTGTTTCTGAGCAATTGTCATAGCCGTAAAATTGAATTGAAGGCACTTCGATCGATCAATTATTAGTTCTATTACAGTTATTATTATTACCAGTTAAGGTTTACATATGATTGTAAGTGCCCCATTCCGCAATTGGCATTTCTGGTAATATACGATCGAGAGACGCAAAGATATCATAGTCACCTCGCGTAATACGCCAGATTTGTTCTTGCTGATATCCAACCGCTCGTAAATAATGTTCCGGTGCAAGATATGGCGGTGCCCCGAAATATGGCAAACATGATCGATATCCGGCATATAGTCTACGCATTCGATGGTCAGCGGCGTCCACTTGTGCTGCGAAGAATCGGTGGAATTGCCGTTGATGCTGCTCCCAACCGGGTTGTAATCGTGCCCGTCGGCGATTCGCGATGTTCAGCCATTGATTTCGTCGCGGATGTTGATCCATAACAGTATCCTGTAGTAACCGAATTTGGATCTCCAAATCCTCTAAAGTACGTCGAACAGTTTCAAGGGCATCTTGCAGATGGGCTCCGAATCGGCCATTCCATGCTTTTACTCTCTTTCGAATGCGCGACCCGTAGACATTTCCTGGGTGTCGCTCCATAATCCCCACTTGTCGATGCATCTCGCTGAAGTTGAAGAGTAGCAAAACAGGAAAAGGTGTACGATGCATTATATCGGTATTGTTCAACGTTTTATGATATAAGTTGAAGCGGATGCGGCTGGCTAGCACTTGCAGAATAACTTGAAAAATTTGATTCGCACCCGATTTTACCAATTTCGTTTGAAAGTATTGGAATACTGTGAGTCCGATACGTTCCACGGTAAAGATGTAATCAGCTGTTCGGACAGGTTGCGGTAATTCTGCAATCATTTGATAGAAATGAACGCGCAACTGGTTCAAATATCCATTCTCAGTTCGTGTGAACGCATTGGGCGTATACATCGGTCGCCATTGTAACAGATACGGCAGCAACGGTGCATGTCGGAGTTCCTCCGCATTCGGTTGGTTCTCGTAATCACGAATCCAGATCGCATCCTCAGCAGCTACTTGATCTGCTCCAATTACTTGTTTTTCTTCACCGACAGATTTTTGAATTGTGTGATATTCCCCCGACGGCGATTGAGTTGACGTAGACGGCTGATGAAAACCATGTGTTCGCGGTCGAGCACCCATCTGCGTTGTATCTTGTTGCGATTCCGGTAACGGTTGAGGGTTGTCGATAGTAACTCTCAATTGCGCCGGTTGTTCTATTACTGGAAAAGTTTCTAGCAATTGAAATTCGGCTTTTGGTTCACGCAATAGCGGAATTCGTTTTCGTCGTACAATTGGTTGTTGGCGTGCTTCTACTTGTTCTAGAATTCGCTCAGCTTGTTTCACCGGATCAAACGATGTACTTTCCAGAGCAATGTTAGGATGGGTTCGCTGCTTTCTCGTAACTGGCTCCCTGTCGCTATCACGCCCTCCCGAATCTAGTGTAAACGTAGTGTCGCTGCTAGACTGGGAAGAAGATTGACGTCGTCGCTTTGCCTTCCGTGATTGTTTCGCTTTCTCCCGTTTTGGAGTACCCATTGTTGTAACAACATCTGTTTGAACTGCCATATCTGCAGTTGTTGGTCGATCGTGCAAGTGAACCATTTGTGTCGTTTGTTCACGAATGCACTGCTCCAATGTAGTAATGCGAACACGATATTGATCGATACTTGTTTGCATGGTTTGAGTTTGTCGTCGTGACTGCGCCGCGTCTTGATGAGCTTGCGCATGAGCGTTTTGCGACTCTTGCAAAGATTCTTCCAATTCGGCGACACGTCGTTCGTTAACAGCATTTACTTGTTGTAATTGTACGAGTTCCGCTTGAATCTTTATTGTATGCTCATCCGTACTTCGACATACCGCTGGTATAGTTTGAATAGCATTACTTGGCATAAACCAGCTAGTAGGTCGTGTGCCATCAGGCATATCCGCTTGTAACCGAATTTGCGTGAAACCTTGTTGCCGTCGTTCCCAAAACGTACGACTAATTGGTATATCCATGTTGTCAATTTCCGGAGTTCCCGCGTGGATTTCCGGTTGACCATCGTCATTAAGCATTCGCCGCACCGGAATAGATAATTCCAACGCTGTCGAGCATCCGGTATGATGATCTTGTCCATCGCAGCAATCTGTAGCAGCATGATCTGGACATAACAGTCTGCGACAATTTGAACATTGTACATATGGTACCGCAATGCAAATATCACGTAGCACGTGTTTAGCTTTACTCCAGACCCATCGTCCAAATGCACAATGACCGATAGCGGTAGATTGACTGTGACATCCATGCTCAGTGATGTGTCCGCGACAGAATCCCAGACGACAATGTGCGCAACAAAACATAGTCATTCGCGGACAAGTTGTTATTTGACATCGCTCGTTGGTTTCTGGGGGCCAAATTGGTTGTCGTCGAACAACAAATAGTGGTTCATTCTGACCTATTTCGCCAAGAAAATCTTGCAATCCATTTCGTTGCAGATTGGAATTGATCTCTGACAATTGCCCCGAAGCAATTGCTCCCAACGGTTCAACGGATTCTGGATTCGGCTCCGTAGTTACAGCACCCATAGTAGTGACTGGTACCACTGATGCTGTTGACTGCATAATTGGAGGTACCCAAGCACTAGAAGCTAACGGTGCTAACGCATAAGGTATAGTACTTGTCTCGGACGCAGCTGATGATAACACATCCATTGAAGTAAGAGCACCAGGAAAGCTGCGTACAATAGTTCCCGTTGAAGTTGTGGCGACTGTCGGAAATTGTAAAGCCGAAAGATAACCAGTCGAAGCACTGGATATAGGCCAATTAGAAACATTTGCTAATCCCGTCGCTGGCATAGCGTTTATCCGAGTAATATTTGGCGGTGGTACAGTAAACGCAAGAGTACCTAACGGTCCCATTACCGGAGGTATCGCACTAATTACATTCGGAGTATCATGTGACGGTAACGACGGATGTTGCACGACTGTTCCGGATGTTTCCAATGCCAGGTTTGATTGTATTTGCAAGTCGCTTGAAACTACCGTTGTGGCATAGCCGGGTGCCGTGCCACTCGTGGACGTTAGATATGGTTGATAATCCGCTGGCACTGTATCGATTTCGAACCATTGATCAACAAAGGTTGAATCATCCATATCATTAGCAGATCTCATCGTTACGTCTTCCGTAGAAATAAGGTGACCCGCTTGTTGTGATACCACCTGAGGTATTTGTTGACCGGGCGTTGCTTCAACCCGAACAGGATTGTCACTAATACTCACTGCTGCAACAGCTTCGTGCAACCGACTCGTGCTAATAATTTGATTAGCAGCTTCATCACCATCTTGCGATATTGGAGATAAATCTCCTGACAATCGTTGCGCTAATTGATCAGGAACACCTTGTTGCTGTTCACTCGCTGACGTCGCTTGCGACGATGGTTGCGACGCGATGGATTTTGATGGTTCTAGTGCTTCTCCAGATGGTTTTTGTTTCGCAGCCGCACTAGATTGATCCATTATTTCGTCAACGATTTCCAAACCAGGACTAGATTCTTCCGAAAAAGTTGTTCGTTCTTCTCGTCGTCGAGCGTCTTCCCTTTCTTTTTCTATATGATGTGCGTAATCGGACAGCAAGACAGGTCCTGAATGCTTGCGACGTTGGTCTTCGATGACGCCGTATCGCAATGATGCACACATAGCTTTGCGTTTGGCAGGAGTCAATAACTCTCCGTGCAGATTAATATCAGGTTGTGGCATTTTCCATGCACGTTGATATTTCGGCAATACTGCAGCCCAACGAATTCGTTCCGAAGTATCCAATGCGATATACATATGTTTGACATCCAGTTCATCCGGTTCTCGAACATAGATCATCGGATACGAATGGTGTTCCGGAAAATCTTTATTGGTTCGTTGACACATGTCAAAATACCGTGGCATAAATATCGTTTCGACTTCCGGATACTGGTCTGCCTTGTCGAAATCGAATTTTATTTGCGGAACTTTGAAATAGTCGATTGGCAAGAATGTCCAAACTAGATCTTTCATCCAATCTCGTACATCTTCCACTGTTTTTATTCCGCCGTCGAGCGTAGATCGTTCCTCCGCAGCCATAACAGTTAAATCCGGCACTAGTGCGTCCATTGCCGCATAGACGATAAACTCGCGATAGGGAACGCGTTTCCGTGGAGCGAGTTTACGATATTCTTTCACCTTCTTTTTATATTCTTTAGGCGGCGGTGGGAAATAATCATGAATAGTGTCTCCGAAGACACGCATTGCTAGATCACCCCATGGTGTCATAGCTGGTCGTTCTTGATACAACGTTTGCCGAAATTGTTCATCCAACCGATTACTCTTCGGTGCATATTGCTCATGTTCGTATTGCATTTTCAATGCTTGAAGATCGAGCCAATGATCAGCATCGAGCGGTGCTTTTCCTCGCAAGATTTCGAGACGCGACAGATAATGCCGATCACAGTGACCTGCCCACGTGATAATATACAACTTGCGATCTTCCAAGAATTCACGTAAAATGCTTGGCATTGTGAGTCGAAATCCGATCAGATCAATGAAGACTACCAAGCCTTCCATGGTTGCTAGCTGGATAGTCGCTGCAAAACCCTGTTTAACACCGAGCCGTGTCATATTACGAACGTTGAACCACGATTCGGATAAAAACGGTGCTACGCGCCCATAACGAGTGTGACGCGAGTATCGTTGCGCTAGCGACGTACCAATGCCAACTTCTTCCCGATTTAGAATATCTTGTGCGTTAATGTCTCTTAACCACTGCGGCAGCTGAAAAGCTTCGCTGTCCAACCCGAAAATGTTCCAACTGGATTCTCGCAATAACGTAAGCGCCATTTCCAGTTGTGGTTGTGTTCGAACGCAAATGACCATTCGCGGTAGCCCTAGTCGCCGATAAAATAGACGTGCATAGGCGATGATTTCGATCTGGCTCCGTGTTCGCTGCTCGATCGTTTTGTTAATGAGCTCCGCCGTTCTAAAATAACGTACATCCTGATTACAATCATTGACACTACCATTTCCTCATCTGCAGATTTTCCAGCAGTGCAGTTCTTTTTCCTTCTATAGTCCATCTATCAGATTTCATAAGTTTTCATATATAACCAATATTAACAATATTTATGTGTATCATCTCAACATGATGACAAATTTCAGCTAAGTTTTTTCCGAGTTTTTGTTAACTTTTTGATACCTGTTAATTTAAAAGAGGATAAGTTCCCTTTAAATAGGAAATAATCAATTCCAACCAAAGAAAAATTTAGCTCTTAACATTTATTGTGAAATTGTTCAGTGTATCGAAGTTAGTCCAAAATTTGCCAATCAGATAATTATTTACAATTTTCCAACAATACAGCTCATATAATTTCGCTCGAAGAAACACCACTTGTGAACAACTAAGAGTGTATTACAATACTATGAACTTTGTAGCCACCGTAGTTTCAAGTGCTCAATAACAGAAAATTTAGGTTCATACCCAACGAGAAAACTTTTTGTTAGAGTCTAAACTATACCAAATTTAGTTATTAAATTTATTTTAACATAGCAAACCCGAAACTACCGTCACTACATTGTTATTTACACTCAGCACAAAACCATTGCTCTACCGCAGTAGGCAATTTACTCAGTCCAACACAATCTAAATGAAACCAGTGGACTTCTGAGTGAGGTCCGTCACATGCGACCCATTCATTTAACCGTCTCGGCTTATTTTTACCAGGTCTATTGGGTGCATTTACCTGTCGACAAACCCTACAAAGGTCTTGAATTTTAGGGTTTATGGGAATTTTACCCCGCAGGTATCCCAAGTATTGTTCTATATTGCCCAGATACAATTTTACCATGTCCTTATGGACTAACAAATCCCGACCCCGTGGTTGGTTTATTTCCCGAATTTCCAAGTTATGACCATCCACCCGTTGTACCCTGTATAAAGTACGAAATAACGGTTCTAATTTTGGGTGAAATCCCCGACCACGAGCAGTTTTCTCAAGCAGGAAGACTAAGCTGCCTTCGACAATATCTGCTTGATTCGCCGAAATACGTCGATCGTATCGCTCTCGATATTGTTCCTGTGTCTTTTGTAATTGATCTTTACACTCGGTCCAAATCGTTTGTAATTCCTGGTACAAATCCTGTACGTATTTTTGTACAGAGTCCGATCGCACTTGTAATTGTCGTGGTTCCTCTGCCAAATCCATATCTCGACCATAGTTCATACGATATGGCGTTTCACCAGTGGCTACATTTGGTGTAATTCGATACGCCATACAAACTAGTGGAATATACTCATCCCAACAATCTGGATTTTCATCTGCAATTTTGCGTAACACCCGAATAAGTGTTTGATTCCACCGTTCGACCAAACCATTCGATTGATGGTGATCCGCTACTACAAAATTGAGTTTCACTCCTCGTGAACTCAGAGCCTTTTGGTGTGTCTCTGCCATAAATCCAGCACCTCGATCAACAATGACCGTTTTGGGATGTCCATGTCGACTGGAAACACCCTGAATGAAGGTTGTTACAATGGATTTCGCAGTAGTATCAGGTACAGGAAATGCTTCAGGCCATTTTGTTAAATAGTCGATCCAGGAAATAATATATTTGTTACCATTTTCTGTAGCCGGCAATGGTCCTACAATGTCCACACCTACCGTTTCCCATGGTGCATACGGAATAGCAATTGGGTGTAGCGGTACTTTACGATTACCACCTGGATTATAACGATTACAGACAATGCAATCCCGTATAAATACGTGTAGATCTGCTGCTATAGTTGGCCAATAATAGTGTTTCGAAAGCAAAGGATAAGTTCGCTCCCAGGCTAAATGACCTGCAAAGTTTTCATGATATCGTTGCAATAGTTCTTGTCGAAACACATTCGGCACAACCAATTGCGTGAACACTACAGCGCGTCGCTGATGTCGATGGCGCCAATGTAGATGAAAGAGTAGCTGATCCTGGAAGAAGAAATCTCCTTGATTTCGACATAGCCATCGATAACGTTCATTCGATAGCCCTACAACTTCACCATTAGCAAGTTTAAAGGCTCGAATTTCCTCGATTTCTGGATCCAATTGCTGTTCCCTAAGAATTCGTTCCTGCGACCATGGCCAGTCTTGATCCATGACGTTGTGTCGCAAATTTACCATTTCAGGTCGATCTTGACCAGAATGATCCGCCTGTTGAACCTCTTGACCAGTGACATCTGCATCCACAGCATAAGCTACAGCGTCATCGCGTTCATAGGCTGCAGACGAATAAGCTTTTTCGATGTCTTCCTTCGATATTTGAAGTAAAGGTGGTCTGCTCATACCATCGGCATTCGTAAGTTTAAGCCCTGGCATGTACTTCACCTCGAACGAATATTCCTGCAGTTTGATGGTCCATCGAAAAAGTCTGCCTGTGAGTCCATCCAAATTTCGACGGCCGTTTAGTATATACGTTAAACATTGATGATCCGTATATACCGTAACGTAATTACCAATGAAGTATGGTCGATATTCTTTGAACGCACGTACTATAGCCAAACATTCCTTTTCAGGTATGCTATAGTGCATTTGAGCTGGAGAAAACTTCTGCCCTCCATAGGCTATCACCCGAAGTCGACCATTTTCGTCTTCTTGTTCCAAAACATTGCCTACACCATAGTCACTGGCATCCGTAAATAAGACAAAAGGTCTTGTATAATCCGGATAGGCTAAAATTGGCGTCGTAGTGAGCGCTTCCTTTAGCTGCTCAAAAGCCGTATCACATGCCTCTGTCCATCCAGAAGAAAACTTGACTCCTTTAGGACGTTCCTTTGTCGTTTCATACAATGGTGCCGCAACTGTAGCGTAGTTCGGTACAAACCGTCGATAATAATTGGTAAGACCGAGGAAACTTCGTACTTCCTTTACACAAGTAGGCTTAGAACATTTCTGCACCTTTTCGATTTTGCTAGGATCGGTACTTATTCCTTCACGTGAAACGACATGTCCAAGAAATTGCACTTTTTCCTGAGCAAAATGGCATTTCTTTCCTTTGACTTTAAGGCCGGTTTCGCGTAAACGCTGCCATACTTGATGTAGATGGAATAAGTGTTGCCAAAAATCAGCTGAGAACACTATTATGTCGTCGATGAAACATAAACAGCTGATTCCCAGTAATCCAAGTAATACCGTTTGCATCGTACGCTGAAACGTTGCAGGTGCATTGGTCAAACCAAACGGCATACGATCCCATTCGTATAATCCTTCGTGGGTAACAAAAGCCGTTTTAGGTTTACTCTCCTCATCCATTCGAATTTGCCAATAACCTGATTGTAAGTCCATAGTAGAAAAATATCGTGTTCCACGTAACGATTCCAATTGCTCGTTGGTACGTGGTAACGGAAACGCATCCTTTACGGTTAAAGCATTTACTTTACGATAGTCAATGCAAAAACGCAACGTACCATCTTTCTTGTGCACCATCACTACAGGACTAGCCCACGGACTATTTGACGGTTGAATAGCCCCCGTGGCCTTCATTTGTTGAATTTGCCTTTCGATTTCCTGTCGCATAGCATGCGGAGCAGGATATGCCTTTTGCCGAATAGGCGGTGCAGTACCCGTGTTGATGGTATGCAACGCTACACTGCAGTCTCCGAGTTCTTCATTCGATTTAGCAAAGATATCACGATGTTCGTTCATCAACAGCTGTAAATAACGCTTTTCCATATCGGTTAACACTGATGATGATAAATCAACACCAGGTATTGGTTCTAATTGATCTTTACGGGCATATTGAATTTTTAAATACTCTTGCAACTGATCTTGATTTACCCATTGCCGATATACTGGCGTTGATTCTAACCTTGCCTCATCAGTACCAGCTTGTAACTGACCAATTTCCTCTACATCCTCATCCGGATAGTAGACTTTAGAGCTGACTATAGGCTCAATTTTGACGCAAATGAGTCCTTTTGGTATGTTTATTTTTGACGTGGTGGTATTTATAATAGGCACCCAGAGTTGACCACCAGGTTGGACAACTCCCACAGCTCTCGCGACCAGCACCATTTGGAAAATGGCCGCGCCATCTTCTGTTGCTTCCATTACAACCTGGGTGCCAGACGGAAAACCTGTGGATCCGCCTGTATTTCCAATACTGATGCCGTTCGTCCGTCAACTTCTTGTTGAGCCACTGTAAATCCGTAATTTCGATTTACTTTCTGATAATCATCAGCCCGAAAATTCCATGTAAATACCTCCACCGGTACACCTGCAATTGAGACATCAGGTCCAGGATAAGCAATTGTGACCCGGTATTGTTCGAAAAACTGATGACCCAATATAACTGGATATTTCAGTTCCTTGACGACATAAAAAGGATGAAATTCCACTGTAGCCAAGCCAACATTGACCGGTATTCGTGCAATTCCTATGCATGGTATTTCGCCTCCATTAATCGCACGAAGTCGCCTTGCACCAGTAACGCATGGCCAAGTGTTCCAAGACGTTTCGTATAGCTCTGCATCGACTAAGCTAACATCTGCACCAGTATCGACAAACGCTCGGGCAATGACACCATCCAACACTACGTCGATAAACACTCGTCCAGTTCGATGTCGCTTTTCCAATGGCTTCGCAGTAATGATCCGATGCTCATCACTGGTTTCCAGCAGATTTACTTCTTGATTGCTTTCAGCATAGAAAATATCTTCTTCGATAAGACCGAAGTCCCAAACCACTTCGTCATCGGTGTTAGTTCCCGTTGACTCCACATTCGCTTCATCGTCATCTTCTACAGCATCCATCCATTCTGCGATTTCCGCTACATGGGGAACTGGTCGATCTGTCGAAACTCCAGATCGATTTTGATCCGTAGTTTGCCCTGCAGATGATGTTGGCAACGAAGGACAATTAGTCGAAATATGACCAAAACCAGTACAGGCAAAACACCGTCGTCGCGTGTTTACCAATGGATTAACGCGCAAATTAGTTCCCGTACTCAACAGAGTACCGCCTCCGATGCGTTGTTGTCGTCGCATTCCTTCAGCAGCAACGTTACCGTTACGTTCACTATTCCACGGTTTCCGTGCAGTTGTAACCTCCGGTACTGCAGTAGCTTTTGGTGTCGTTTGCAGTTTCATTTGCTCCAAGAATTGTTTCATCATTTGTTGTAATTCCGTCGTAGATTCGCTATTTCCAGCCGCAATATTCTTTACCGTTGTTCCGTTAGCAGTTGTCGACTGGGTAGTGACCGGAAACGTCGATACGCCTGTCGATCGAACTGGAGCCGCAGTAGCACGTGGCACAAATCCACTACGCGTGACGGTTTGTGCTACAGCTAATTGTAGACTCTCATTGTCACTATCCTGCGGATTGTCAACCATATCCATTTCCGCAGCAGATACATCCTTCATCCGAACCGTTTTACGCAAAATTCCCGGTCGAACATTTCCATCAGCTCCGTCTTCACGAAAATGCGTATCGCAACGTCGTAGAAAATCATATCGTTCCATTGCAATACGTGCTGCTTCCTCGACATCGTGTCGATCACCACATCGAGTTTGTATATCCGCTCCGATTCCATGACGTAGTCCCTTCAGGAACGTGAAGAAGCATTCCGAATAGTTATGCTGTTGTTCGATAAGACTGAACTTTCGTAACCAAGTAGCTTGTAATCGAGCTTTGAATGCCATAATAGTTTCATTTCGACCTTGCACCATGCTGGCTTTGAAATCGTTCAGCCGATCACCAAAGGATTTCAAAAGATCGTAATGACGCAGAAATCCCCGCACATAGTCTTCATAATACGCAGGTTCCGGCAACATCGATTCGACTGCTCGAAGAACGTATCTTGAAGATTCACCAGCCATCGCTAGAGTGAATAATGTCACTTTATGCGTATCCAATCGCACATGAAAGCTACGCAATGTTCGTTCAAAGCCTTCTAACCAGCCAGGAAAATCATCACCCTTGAATTTTTCCCAGGGATGTCGAAGCACATATGCCGGTATTTCTGGCATTCCAGAAAAAGTTGACCAAGCTGAGGTGCGTCCGGTTGCACCTGCGTCGGTTCCATTGTGTAGTTGTGTTCGCAACTGCTCCTGTGCAACAGGTTCTCTGACACGCATAACTCCAGGTGCATTCGTGACCGATGTTCGTGGTTCCATTAGATTGGCCCGCGAAAACGATGGACCTCGCCGTCGTCGATCATCTTCCTCCTGCATAGTAGTGCGCAAAATATCCAATTCAGTTGGTTTGATATCCGGCACCGGTCGTCGAGTTTCTTGTTGAATTTCGCCGACCCAGTCACGATAACGAGACTGCGTAGTCACCGCTACAGGTTCACTGACGATAGCCTCACTTCGTACAGGTAGTCGAAAACGATCACCAATATGAGCTGGATGAGTAGGATTTGCTTGCACTGTGGTCGGAAGACCGCCACAGACAGCATTTTCCAACGCTTGATACAGCACATTTTCAGCTTCTCGAACCTCAAAATCATCAGCTGAAGCGTGTCGACTGATAACACTACGATAATGATCAATTTCCTGAGCCAACGACTGCATTCGTCTTTCGGCCGTATCAACGCCTTGCCTTATTTGCCGTATTCGAGTTCCACTATCATCACGTTCTCTGTATGATCCAGCCCGTCTGCTTGATCGTTCAAACGCTCTGCGATCCTCAGGTCGAAACACATCCTCATCACGCTCAGGTTCGTCTCGACCGAGTGGATAAGGCGGTGGAATATACGGTGTTGGTCTAGCCGCAGTTATCGTATTGTCACGCGCAGACCGCTCCGAAATTGCAGGTTGATGCCTACGCCGAGTTACATCGTCGCTGGTATCTGTGCTGCTCTGTGGTGCTCCGCGCCACTTAGCTGCCATTTTCCGACAATGTTCCTGCGCTCGTGTTATTTCATCATCCAAATCTGCGAAATAACGTTGACGTCGTACAACTGAAGGCACATCCGATGTAACAGTTCCTTCTGCGCCTGAATTCGCAGCTATCACTGTAACGTTGGGTTCCAGTGGAAATGGTTGCCTATGCACAGCAGTACGCCATCCAGTCGAAGCCGTTACTTTTGGTCGTCGCGGTATCCGGGAAATAGTTCCGACACCAGTCGTAGCTGCAAATGTGAAGATAGGGGGTGCTGCTATTGAAAACGCCACTCGTTCCAGCGTTGTAGTAACTACAGTTTGTTCCGCTGCATCCTCACACTCGACAAATACACTATCCGGATCTCTATCTGATTCCATACTTATTATTTTATTTGCTAATTACTTTATGTTTTCTTACCTATAACTGCCAATTTTAAAACCTCTCAATTCATACCTGAAAATCTAAACACGTTTATAGGTAAAATATAACATTACTTCACAATCCAATTCCATCACCCTACTCCGTTTTCCTCTCCCCCTCTGGTCCAGCCAAGGGTCAGGGTTGAATTTTATTACAGACGAGAATTTACCTGTGTCACCTTACAAAACGTTAGTGCGTAAGCAAGTGCAATAAAAGCAATTTAAAATCAACTAACAATTACCTAAAAGATATTTTACGAACACTTACAGTGGTACTGGCGGTACGTAAGTCGGCTCATTGAACGCCTGCCGTAGATATCTCTGAGCGTGCAGCGCATGTCGCTGTCGTATCTCCTGTTCCGTCGGTGGTTGCTCCGAATCATCGGCTGCAGTCGATCCTCGAGATGACTGTACTGATCGCCCCCGCGGTGGTGTTGACGCCTTTCGTCGCTTACGTGAGCGTTTGGGCGGTGTACGATCGCTCTCGCCATAATCGCCTTCCGACGCGTGTGTCTGATAACCTATGTACGTGACATCCTTGGATGTAGAAGCCATTCTAGAATTAGAGAATTTTTACAAGATTAGTAAAGTACCAACACACTCTCAGGAACCAGAAACATTATAAGCAAATCTTTTAAACTATAAAAATACTCAGCACCTGAACCATAGTGTGTTTTACCATTATCTCCGAAAATAACCAATCGTGCTGATAACGTGAATTGCGTGCAACAAGCGTATATAAACTTAACAGATAACAAATAACCTCGTGAAACACTGACTGTTTGCTAGACTTCCTTTAGCTCATTCGTATCGCTATTGGGCTCAGCCCTTTCGCACTCAACAGTTTTGATGCCCCGCATCAAATAACATATTACCTAGATAACAATATGCTGATCAAATCCCATAGCCGTTTTGAAAAAACTTTAACAACGTAGCGGGACTGATTTAACCTTGACAATGACATGCCTCGTCATGGCCACCATGTGAGCTTATCGGCCTTCTCCGCGGCACGTTTCTTACCAAAACGTAACCGACATCTCCAATGGTGGCCAAATGGAAGGGGGTGAAAACAGAGCGAGTTCGAGAATTACCCAAAAATATAAGTATGGTCAAGATTAGGGGAAGGAAGCCACCAAGGGGATGGACCGGTCTACCAGCGGTCGGAGATACCCTTTGTCACGAAAGAAAAGTTGCGCGAGTTCCCAATGGTAGACATGTCATTGTCCCGGGCAGGGATATCAAGGTTGTATCTGGATTATATAACCGTTCCTAAAATAAATTGAGTTGGCCGTGAGTAGTGAGTAAGTTACGTTGAATAATTGCCTGAGTGATGTAAGTGGAGCATTAGTTGTAGCTTATGTACTATTTGAATAAAACTATTTGTAGTATAAAAATATCAGAAAAAAAGGATTGTTTGTTTGAAGAATAATTATAAATGTAGCCTGGTTTGATGTTGTGCACCCGGCACCTTTCAGCCATAGCGAAGTTGAAATAATTTATTTTGTGTAAGGCAAAAGTTAGATAGCAAACTCGAGTATCTGTGCTATTAAAGATTATACCCTGGCAATGTCCACAAGACGAGCCCTGGGTAATGAATCTTGATATTGAAAAAGCCTAAAGATTGGTTCAGTTAAATTTAAAACGAAATTTAAGTAATTTTGGTCAGCGTTGGCAAGCTCGAGTAACTGTGCCATCCACGCTTAAGTATACCGTGGCAAGTTCGCATAACGAGCCGTGGTATTAAGTTAAAAGAAAAATAGATTTTATAAAAATTTGATGAAAAGTTAAAACGTTATGTGAGATTTGAATTACAAAAATGTGAAGTTAACCATGTATATGATTTATTATCCATGACAAGTTATCTTTAAACTACAGCGAGCTCGAGTGGCGAGTCTGTAGTATTTTTGATAATTTATTGTAAGATTTTATCCAGAACTTTTCTGATATTTGCTGTGCCCGTGTAGGCTCGTGTAGAATTTAACCTAGAGTTCTTTAGAAACTTTTGTTTATAATCACTGACAAAATTTAATACTGTCGCGGAGCGCCCGAGTAGGCCCGCGAACAGCCGAATTTAGATTGGCATCGAGTAATGTTAACGAATGAAATTGGTGTTTTTAATAACAAAATATTTATTGAGAAATCTTATTAGCAAAAGATGTTCGAGTAACGATCAATAGCATTGGTCAATTGAAAATTCCCGTATAAATTTTGAAAGAGGAATACCTAAGTAATCTCGCATTTACCTTTAGCTTGTATTTTATAGTTTGTCAGTATTAAGGGAAAAGCGAGCTGCATTAGCTCTGAAGGCATCCAAGCTCTGGCTTAACTCAGCAATGCGGCCCGAGTTAAGACAGAGTATGGAGCTAGAGAAGGCATTGGTAACCGTCAGGTCCTAAGCTTAAAGGTTGTATAATAATACATTTTGGAATATCTTGACACCGTTTAAGTATTAACCAAAGAGTAAAATGTATTACCGGTGTTGTGTGTAATACTAGCAAGAAATGCAGAAAGATTGCACCAGGTCTCGAAAACTATTACTATATACAGGTTGCCTAAAATTAAAGATACGTACTGCAATAACACTATAACCTAATAACGTAGTGGAACAGGGATGAGTTTTAGGGCTGCCTAGCACCTTATAAGCAAGTAACAATAAGTTCCTAGGGGACAAGCTAGTGCTAGCGCCAGAGAGGATATTTACGTTGCTATAGGTGACCAGCACCTTTGTTGGGGAGAACGCAAGCCCTAAGTAATTGGGAAATCGGCTCAGATTTGATTAACAATAACACCAGTTCGCTGGAAAATTTTAATACCATTGTTAGCTTGAAAATTTGTGAACAAGATAATAAACAATATAACAAGTATTAGTACCCAATGTATGTATATAAAAAAAACTTAACAGCCCCGGCATTATGCACCTGGGGTAAAAGTATAACAGGTAACAATACTGTAACACAAAGGTATTCCTTTGTCCAGCAAAATGGAACGTATAGACCATGATAACAATTTTTGTATTGATTTTTGGATATTTTGATACGGGTATGGGTTCGCGATAACCGTGTATTATGGGATACACATACCCAAGTCGTAACTTTACCTGAATAAGCTGTAGGTTTGGGGAAAATCTGAAAAACTAAGAATTTTATGGGTTAGTGTTAATGGGACAAGTGACACAGGATGCCCCTGAATAGAACGTGGGTGTTGGCCCATAACCGCCAAGCCCCCTAAGCGTAAAATTTCCCCGGCCTATGCATTGGACAACCTCTAGGCGAGGCTTGCACGAAGAATTAATTCCGGTAATTATGTCCCACCCTAAAGCATGTTAACAATAATGGAACAGCCTTCGACGATAGAGCAGCCCATGTTGTGGCAGCCTGGTTACCAACGGGTGGTGAAACAGTGCCGGACATATAGAAAGACCAATCCTACCCAGAGGTTCCCGTTTAGAAATGGACTGCCCTCTTTCTGGTCTGCCTTTACCCGGCTAGGGCTTACTATGCCTAGCAATCCCGCCACCTCGGCAGGGTCCAGAAAATACAGGAACAACCTCCTGTATTGTCACTTTGATTTTCTTGCCTAGATGTACTTACATATATGTGTGTGGGGACCAGATATGTACTAAGCGGTATTTACAAGGTATAAAGGGTATAAACGCGTAAAATTTAGGCGTAAATATATATAAGGGATCATTCACAAGATGACAACTAAGATATCCATAGGAACCCTAAAACCCTAATATTCTACTGAAGTAACCAAAAAATATTGCAAACACTTAGAAAAGTACGACACAACTATGTAAATCGCATATAAGCACGAAAACTATATACTATATGAACCTAAAAAGTAAAAAAATGACTATTACTAGAATAAATATATAACCTAAAATATATAACAGTAATATCAATACAATATATAAATACACAAAAAAAAACAAAAAAACTCAGAACATCGAAAATACAAACAAATAAAGAAACACTAAAAAGAAAATCGTGTAGATCAATACACAATACACGTATAATTAACAACATGACGTCTACACATAATAATACGAATGCGCAATCCGCCCAATAATAACAATACTGTAGCGCATGCGCACAAAATCGCTCGAAAAAGCCAACTGTTTTACACCACAGTAAAAAAGTAGCTAGCTAAATTTATTTAGTAATAAATATTATTTAATAATAATATTATATAAAATTTTGAAAAAATTTGAGGAATTTTAGGGTTGAGAAATTAGGGGTATTATTGGGTATCCCATAGGAAGTTAGGTAGATTTTAGGGTAGGAATATAGTAGTTAGAACCCCCTGGGATAGTTTAGTGAAACCCTTATCATCATATGGGGTAAGAAAAATCAAATATTGGCGTATTTAAGTTTGGAAGAAAAATGATGAAAGTTGAGGGACACCAAAAGATTAAGAAAAATAGGATTGTGGGACAATTAGGGTGTTATTAGCCCAGGGAAAAGATGAAATGTAGTCCCGCCTTAGGATAGAAGTTGTCCCCAACTAATGAAACCCGAATATATTTATAAATTTGATAATAATGTGAAAAAGTTGAATTTTGGGGTAAAATGTAGTATTGTGTCAGGGTATAGAAGTAATGTATCACCAAATAGAGATAAGTTAGGGATAGGTGTTACCTTACCAGGGACGATATATGATAGACCCCACCGGGAGAAATTTATAATAGATCAGAGAGAAATGTGTTATTTAAACCAAAAGTAAGGGAATTTATAAATTTGTAAATTCCGACCCATATTCAAGAAATAGTTGTCCCCAAAATAGGAATAGAATGGGGTGGTTACCCAAGGTGCGGCCGCGTGCCATTCCACTCGGGAAGCATAACCACCACTCTTTGTTGGGAAAGTTTTATAAATAGAATTAATCTTGGTATTTGGTTGAAAATATTGAATATTATGAGATTTTAGTTTTAAATTAGTATTTTGAAATATAGGAACCATATAGCCCCAATAAAGAAAATTATAAATCCTTACGGCCGAAATAGTAGAAAATGTCCCGACCAAGGAGGTTACAGGAGCTGCCCCGTTGGGAGAGTCAACGCCTCCCCAGGGAAGGAAAATTAATTCATGTTAGTTTTAAGGTTGAAGTTGAAATGCGTGAAGCGTGATGTCTTGGGAAGAGAAAATACAAGGTTGGACCTGCCCAAAAGTTGACAGTCGTTCGTAGACTCCGATATATTTTTATAGCAAAAGAAAATTAACACAGTAAATTCAATATTACAACTAAACTAGGATGGGTAACCCCCTCTGTTGAAAATAGGAAGGATGGGAGATTTTAGGAAGTGTGAATGTGAGGTCATTTCCTATTGGGGAAACCAGGAAAGCTTTAGGAAACGAGAAAGATTGATAGATAGGGGATTGGAAAATGATACGAGAATTAATATGTGACAAGCTTTTTCCGTAAGCTACGTGATTACGTTAAGCAAATTCTGAAAGTGTTGAGTCGATGCTTTAGCTTTTATTTAGGATTTGGGAAGACGCAAGATAGCATATGCGATAGCAGTAGCGCTTTTCTGTTTTATATATCTACCAGGGGAGCTAACTTGCAAAAATTATGTGCTCAGTGCACTTCCGACCAACGGCGGATATCGTACCGGAACCAGAATTGTGCTTAAAAATTTTTTTAAAATTCATTCCGCACATTTTTGCTGTGGTTGTGTCATCAACAATACATTATAATATACCAGTGATCAATACTACCTTTGCATACACAGACAAAATAATAGTTTGCATAATTTAACAAATTTCGTCGCAAAGGTAAGTAGCCGAATTACTCACCATAGCATTTTTTCGTCTTAACCATGTAACAGCTGTTCATCGTCACCTTTTAACGCCAGTTGTATGCTTTAGCAGCTGTTTGGCCTGATCAATACCTGCCGTATGTGCACAAATTGAATTTGTTTAACCGAAAGAGTATATCAAAGCGTAGATTGCTCTGAACTATTAAGCCATAGGTTACGACGTTCCATCGGCTTAGCTGGTAGACTGTCGGTGGAAAACCTGAAGGGGATCAGCGGGTTAAACTAACGTTTTTGCCGACTGTACTCGTATTTTTTGTTAATTTTCGCTAAAATTGTCTACCGGGGGTGCAGTTAATTCTGACCCTTCAAACGGGTGGTAAATATGGCTTGGGGGTTCGACCCCTAGTGGGGTAACCCTTTTACATCCCATCGACACATATATGACTTAAGCCGAAACCTTCAAACTTGACCATGGCACCACAGCTTATCCAATTCTGTGTATTTTACTTAGCAAGCTTAACATCGAATTGACTCAACCACTAATCAGTGCGCTTGTAATTTTTGTAATCTTGACAAACGTATCATCTTTGCAGTGCGGGGACAGGGACTGACTTCTCGGATGAAAAATGTGGTTATTGTTAACTGTGAGTATTATCACAGTTTGTGTCAACTATAAGACATGTGTTAAATTATTGAAGTAATTTTCATTCAGAGCCCAAGAAATCAACCAATTCCTACGAAATAGCATAAAATAAGCAATACATGTTTACGTTAGGAGGTGGACGGAAAGTCAGCGAAATTGCCTAATGTAAATTCAGTGGTTGGCGCTAACATTCATTGTTCACATTCAAGGCTGGAAGTGGTAGCTAACTTCTAAAACCCGAGACACGCTAAAGGTAGATGTACCATATGTGGATATAGCAGTGAGTAAGAGTTACTCAATTCGGTCGGCCACCAGCCCCGAACTTCCGATCTAGGCTGTTCTTGTTTCTAACGATATAAAACGTGTTGCCCACGTTACCTGGGCCAATTTTTAATGAAAAATTAGAGAAACTGAAAATATAATTGGCTTACCTCCCTGGCCTACCCGCCTCCTCACCAGCCGGAACTATTTAAAGCCCTCAGCCTGCGGACCATCTGCTCTTGTGTTGCAATCGCCCCATAAACAAGCCGTTGATGTTTTTTCCTCTTCAAAGCGAGAGCGAAATTGCCTAGCCTATGCTTAACGCTGGATTACATTCAGTGACGCGGCTACGTATCGATGCATATGGCGAGAACTATCAAAATTTGAAACCAGTAAGCACGTTCTCTCGTAAATCAACATTTTAAGAAATTGTCAAATTTTTGCTGCTGCTTCATCTTATTCAAACTGCCAGAGAGGATATTATATATCATGACGACACTTCCGGTTCCGTTTAGAATTTTACGGCTAGCTGTTCGGCTAATCGCGGTTCCGGTTTATTCCTGATATGAAAGCCTTCGAAGTCTACAGCTTACATTCGTATTCCTCTAAACCCAACGGAAAGCGTGACAATAACTGATATCTCAATGTCTGCATTATTGTATACACCAAATCATTGTGGTACAAAATGCTATCGACAATTCTACAGTTCTGCAAAAACCTGTCACAAATGTTCTTAATATTGAAAATAGTAAATATATAAAAGCTAATTACCTAGTGTTTTTGTCGAATATTTTATTGAGGTGCGTACATTACTTCATTACTTTGTGCTGACCAGGCAATTAAATGCCAGGATATGCAGTGTAAAAAATGCGCTTTAAGTAATATATTAAAACATAATTTAGCCGTTATAAAAAACTGCCGTCTATGTTCTCGCTTCACTCGTGAACTTGTTATATCTCTTTTTGTAAGTTAGTGCTTAGCTACAAGTGTTCGCTATTATTGTGTAACAGGGCCGCTTCGGCCCTGTCACGACAAATCAAGGCGTTCGCAGTGAAAATTGTAGCGGGATGCGTAGGGATTGTGTCGATTGACCATGTTGTATAAAGTATTGCTTACATTACTTAACCGTTTTGTATAAATCATTGCTTACATTTCGTAACCGTTTTGTATAAAATATTGCTTACATTTCGTAACCGTTTGTACAAAATATTGCTTACATTACTTAACAGTTTTGTATAAAATATTGCTTACATTTCGTAGCCGTTTGTATAAAACATTGCTTACATTTTTTTAACCGTTTGTATAAAACATTGCTTACATTTTTTAACCGTTTGTATGAAACA